>PVKH010043823.1:0-10674 GCA_004027955.1 Chaetophractus vellerosus | reverse complement strand
ACCAGTCCATGTAAATCCATAAGGAGGACATGGTAGTGGTACTCCAGCTAATGGATGATAGTCATTGGACTGTAATGGTAGCAGGATGGTGGTAAAACCAGGACAGTATGGGAATATTGTTGGCTATAGAGCTCCTTAGAGCATGTTGTTGTATTGTGTCTATAGGATAGGAGAAAGACAGGAATGAAGAAGGACTAAAAAACATTTTCCCTGAAAAAAACTGTATAAATGAACACATCACTTACTGATAAAATGGAGAGAGAGGGGTACCCAATATGTGAGAAGTTCTGGAATTTAGGGCAGATAGGGACAAGTTCATCTTTTGTAAGAGGGGAAAAGCCAGAGGCTGTGGTTCTAAATACAGAATGATTGGGAAGTGGGGATTTGAAGAATATTCAAGTTCTCTCCTTATTGCTTCACTGTTTCTACACAATAAAAATGAAGAAAACCATCTGAGTATGAGAAGTGGGGAGGAAGACATTGGATATTTGTAGAGAAATATGAATGACTAGGAGAATGGGACAGAGCATGGGTAACACTAAAGTCTACTTGAGGTGGTTTCCCTGGACTTTAATTGAGACTGGCAAGCATGGTGATACACTTTTCATTTACCAACCCATGGGCAAGTGTGGCATGAGTACAAAAGAGGAAGAGAATAGAAAGGGAGTTAGGGTATATGCAAAAATACTATTAATCAATCATGGAATCTAACCTGGGTAGGAAGGTGAAGGGGAGACATTAGTGGGGTGAAGAAAAAGGTGATGAGATTAATGGATTGCAGGTCCTAGGTAGGTAAAAAAAAAAAATGTTGGGTGTAGGGAACTAGAATAGTGAGCTGAAATATAGGAGGTGTTTGTAAAAGACAGGGCGGCTTGAAGCTGACATCATTGTAAAGACTCAGTTATTGGTAATAATAAGCTCCAGGGTGTAACTATGGAGGTGGGTGGCTGGTTTGAGAGGTAGCAAGATTATTGGGGGGAGATGAAATCAATGAATTGAAAGTCCACACTATTGGAAGCATCATATATGTGCAAATGAAAATTATCAAAGCTCATGACTGGAATAGCTTAGAAAGAGTGACAGGAAACCTGATGCTAAAGTCTTTAAAGAGAGATATGGAGTTTGTTTATGACTATAATAAGGAGGGATATTGGCTGGCTTTTTAGAGAAGAGGGAGGGCCAATGATCTGGAGGAAATGGACCCCATCTCCTCCAAGTGCAGTGGTAGCAGTGCTGTGGAAGAGGACAGCAGAAAGCATCCATTCAGAGGGCCACGGGGGAAACAATGTGCTTAGGGAACTGGGTTTGGTTTCTTAAGTAGATGGTGGAGGTAAAATGGATGTTGTAAAAGGAGGCTAGGGGTGGCCATAAAAAGAGCCCTGAAGACCTGTTATTCTTGCATATTGAACCTGTCAGTAGTATGTCTGCAGCTCTTCCTGGAAGAACTTTGAAAGTCAGGAGGCTTTCCACTCAGCACAAATTTCTGTTAGCATCTTCCTTGTGCCCAAGTAATCCAGCAGGTTCACACAGCACACAGGTCTAGCCATGGGCTTACCTCATCCATGACCATGTGGATTTTCCTTCTATACATACTAAAAGCATTTTTTCACCCAGATGCCTAAGACTCTTCTCTTTGCCCTATCCACTTACTGAAATGAATCAAGTCCTTGACAGCTTTTGAGGCTTTTTTTAGTGAGGGTTCTCCAGGGAAATAGAATCAACAAGAGATCTGCAAATATTATGCGATTTTATAAAATGGTCTCATGCGACTGTGAGGATTCACAAGTCTGAATTCTATAGGGCAGGTTACAAGCTGGAGATTCCAATGAAGGTTATCGGTGAATTCCCCAGAAGGAGCTGGCTGGGTGAAATAGAGATGAAAATTCTCTCTTCTGACTGCTGAAATCATCACTTCTCATTTTAAAGCCTTCAAATGATTGAATGAGACCTCTCTCATTGCAGAAGGCAGTCTCCTCAGTTGATTGTAGATGTAATCAGCCATAGATGCAATTGACTTACTGATTATTTAAGTCCGTGATATGTCCTCACAGTAACAACTAGGGTAGCGCTTGCTTGACCAAACAACTGGGCACCATTTCCTGGCCAAGGTAATACATGAACTTAACCATCACAAGGCTGTTACTTCTCCATTTGCAATTGCTATTTCCTCTCCCTTGGCATTCACATCACTATCATTTTGTTGTTGGCATCATTACAACTGCGTAGCAGATTCCAAACTTGTCTTCTGCCTTCAGTCTTCTACCCTCTGATTCTTTTTCATGATCTACCACAAGTCATGGTTCTAAAATGCAAAACTGATCACATCATTTCCCGACTTAAAATCCTTAGTTCCTTGGCAGAAATTGTGTTTTGTTTTGTTTAGCTTCCTTTACCTTTGACTTCCAAAGGATTAACTCAATTTCTGGAACATAGCATGAGGTCCTGAGCAAAAGAGCATCAGGGAAGGAGAAGCTCCTCAGACCAAAAAGATAAAGACCATGGCTGATGACATAAGAGATTGTGGTTCTCATATTTCCACCCACATAAAAATTTCTAGAGAAACTTATAAATAGAGAAGATTGTGGTATTTTCTCTTGGCATGAAGGAGGGCTCTTTTCAACAGGTTTTAGGCCAATTTGTATAACCAATTTTATGAAAGACTCACATACACAAGGGCTCAGGAAACATTTGGGTTAAAGGTATTTTTATCTCACAGATATTTGCTCTAGTTCCACCACTGCCTTCTCTTAATGCCATCTTTGCCATTTATATCGTAGACATATGCATGCGTATATGACCCCCGATTGAGAAGATAGTTTAACTCATTTCACTTTGGCATTTTATGCCCCAGGCTAATTCAGAGATAGAGCTAGGCCCAGAATGTCCTATCATATTTGAAGTTGCTTTTTTTGCCCATTCCATATGGAAGATCTTTAGGGACTTTGGAATTGGCCCAACCAGGATATTTGTTTAATTCATTCATCTAATATGTTTTGAACACTTATTATATGCCAAGATTTGGGGATAAAGCAGTGAAGAAGACAAACCAGGTAACTGTTCTCATGCCAATCATAAACTAAAAGGAGAGACAGGAACTAAACAAGTAAAAGTATACTGTATTCATGGAAAGAGTAAAATACAGCATCACAGATACATATGTGGGGATTGTGGAAGGCTTCTCAGAGTAAGTAATATGCAGGCTTCAGCAGATATGAATGGATATTCACTAACTAATTAAGGATTTAAATTTATCCAGAAGTCACTCTTTTCCCCAAGCTTCATGAAGGGTTCTTCACCTCTGCCACTGGGACTGTCTGCTGAACTGCTTTCTCTTGCTGGTCCTGTAGAGTTAACAGAAAGTTGGATCATATTGTTTCCAGAGTGGTGAGAACTGCAGCAATTCAGCAGCTTGGAAGCTCCAAAACTGTCCTATGCCACCACGAAACCTCAGTGGAAGGAAACTACCATAGCAAAGATAGAGGCACTGCAACCCTAACTGCTACCATTAATACTTAAGTCAACCACTTAAGTCAAACCACTCGACCCTGATGCCAACAATACTCTTGTACAAGTATGGTTGCTTAAATCATGGCCAATCCAATACCACTGCACTGAGGAGAATCCATTTCTCCTCTGTCTATATCCATTTGTTTCATTGCCCTTGAATCCCAAAGAAAAGGTTATGTGAACCATCCTCTAACTTATTTTTCTTTTTTTAATTGAAGACCTCCCTGAGAGGACTAAGCAGTGTTTTCATGGAGATGGGAGAGGGGGCAGAGGACAACTGTATGCAGCAGATGCCATGTTGTACTCAACATTGCCCTTTAACAACCACTCAAGAAAGTCTCTCATTCCTTTAGGATTTATAAGGTTATTTACATGTGACTCAAATAACACTAAGCTTGTAGGAGTTGCATAGGAAATACTTGATGAATATAGTGCTGTAGAAAATAACCAAATGCTTGTTAAGGAAAAACAAGTTGTTATTTAGTGGTATTGTACTATCTGGGCATCTTCACTAAAATTTAGATGATATAAATACAAAGCTTTTTTAAATAGGTAAGCAGCCAAGGCTATACATTCAGGAACATCTTTAGAAGATATTTTTCAGTAAGTGCACTTGCATTTATGTCTTTTGTGGATTCAGCCTATGAAATAGTGAGACATTTATGAATTATTTTTAAGATATTTTCATATACTAACCAGCTAAATATATCTGACATCAGTGTAATTATTACTTTAGAAATGTTCAGTTCTGATTGACTCATTGAAAGTTTTGTCACACAAATCTGAAATGACAACTTCACTACCTAAAACTATTCATTCCTCAATTTTTGCATATATTAATGTCACTGTATCATTTCCTCTTTGGAATAGTAAAATAGGTACTTGTTATTTTTGTTCTTTTTAAACATTGTCTCTCATATACCATGCTTTACAAAACAACTTTGTCATTACCACTTTTGATATGAAACATTTTTTCTGGGGATGAGTTAAGATTTTTTTTCTGAACTTTTGTCATGTATCAGGGACAGTAAAGATTATTCCTGATTCAAATCTTTATTTTGAGCAAACCCAGTTCCCTGTCAGTTAGACTATACATAGATTCTCCTGATTAAACTGAAGCAAGGGATGAGCTGGATAATTACTTAGGGTTTTGGCTTTGTATTTCACAAACTTATAGGTCTCCGAAGTTCTACCATAACCATATACTTATTTCATTGCTGACAGTAAAGCTCCTTCTTGGATCGTATCAGAAGATTGGAAAAGATTTGTTTACAGATTTACCCACATTGGATTCTCATCTTAAATACTACCAAGTTTAGGTGCTATCACCTTATTTCCTTATTTAATGAATTTCCATACTATTTATTTTTCACCTATTTCTTTAGTGTATTTTGGCATATTTGCAGATGTTTCACAATAGAGTCAATTCCAGAATCTTAATGGCTTGATTTGTGGCCCTTTGTTCTCAAAGTCTTAAAACAATCATTGAAAATCAAATCCTGCATTTGACATCATCTGAGGGTTTTTCAATGCTGTTAGAAAAAGATAATGATGTGATTCATGAAGTGACAGTGAACTAAAAGAGAAGTCATTGATTTTATCTCTTCAAAATGCTTAAGAATAGAAATATGAGACAGCAAATGAAAAAATTTCATTTGATTTTATCAGAAGGAAACTAGTTCCATCTTAATCATAGCTCCTGTGAAAAAGCCACTCAAATTAGCTTGAAGAAGAAGAAAGCAAAGAAAGAGGAGGATAAAGACATGGAATAAATTTAGTATAAGACTAACAAGATATTTCATGTAATCTAAAGAAGGATGTATGTCTAAATTCCTGAGGAATTGAATGAAGTCATTGATTTTGTTTTTATGATCTTAGCTTCTCCCTGTCTTTCAGGAACCTGAAAAGCTGTTGTCTTTACTTTTTATGACAGACTTACTTTTTTTCATTTTTAAAAGCAGTTTCATTGAGATATATTCACATACCATACAATCCATCCAAATCAAGGGTTTTTAGTATAATCACAGATTTGTGCATTCATCACCACAATCAATTTTAGAACATTTTCATTATTCCAAAAAGAAAACTTCATACCCCTTAGTAGTTCCCTCTCAATCTCTCTATCCTTCCCCAGCTATATATAATCACTAATCTATTTCTGTATCTATAAATTTATTTATATTTACATTTTATATACATGGAGTCATACAATACATAGTAATTTTTATCTGGTTTCTTCCACTTAGCATATCTTTTAGTTATTAATTTTATAATTAGCAAAATTGTAGGTTTACATAAAAGTCATATAAAAATGCAATGTTCACATATACCCCGCTATTGTTGACACTTTGCATTAGTGTGTCACTTTTGTTACAATTGATGAAAGAATATTGAAATATTAATATTAACTATAGTCCATAGTTTACATTAAGTGTATTTTTCCCATATACCACCCTATTATTAACACCTTATAATAGTGTCATACATTTGTTACAATTTATCAAAGAACATTATTATTCTTGTACTATATACCCTAGTCTATTACCCACAGCAGGGTTCACAGTGTTTACAGTCCCATGATTTATCTTCTAACTTTCATTCTAATAACATACATGACCCAAAACTTACCCTTTCAACCATAGTTACATACATGGTTCAGTGCTATTAATGACACTCACAATAATGTGCTACCATCACCACCGTCCATTTCAAAACATTTACAATCAATCTAAATAGAAATTCTGCACAAATTACTCATAAGCTCTCCATTTTCTACACAAATCTATCTCCTGGTAACCTAATATTCTAGAGTGTCCCTGAATAAGTTTGTTTATTGTCACTAGCTTATAGAAGTGAGATCATACAATGTTTGTCCTTTTGTGTCTGGCTTATTTTACTCAACACAAAGCCCTCAAGGTACATCCATGCTGTTGTGTGGATCAGGATTTATTCTTTTTACAGCTGACAAATATTCCATGATATGTATATACCACATTTTGTTTATCTGTTCATCAGTTGTTAGATGATTGGTTTGCTTCCATCTTTTGGCATTTGTAAATAATGCCACTTTGAACATTGGTGGGCAAATATCTGTTCAAGCCACTGCTTTCAGTTTTTCTGGGTATATTTTGATAGTGGGATTGTCAGGTCATATGGTAATTCTATCTTAGCTTACTGGGGAACCACCAAACTGTTTTCAGCAGTGGCTGCACCATTTTAGAATCCTACCTGCAATGAATGAGTATTCCCATTTCTCTGAATCCTCTCTAATACTTGTAATTTTTGTTTTTAAAATTGTAGCCATTCTATTGGGTATAAAATGATATCTCATTTGTTTTTAACAAATCAATTTTATTGAAACTTATTAATAAAGCATATCCAAAATGTACAATCAATAGTATGCAGTGTAATCACATATTTGTGCAATTATCACTTCAGTCATTCTTAGAGCACTTTCATTATTCCAATAATTATAATAATAATAAACAAAAAAAACCCCAAAACTCATCACCTCTCAATATCTCTATGCTTCCTCTGCCATATGTAGCTGTTATTCTTTTTCCTTCTCTCTAGTATATTTTTATTTATAATTTGTAGAAATAGTCTTATATATGCAATATCACTCATATTCATGTTTTACATGAAGTTTTACTATCTTATACAGTCCCATGTTACAGTTTTTAGCTTTCCTTCTAGTAATATACATGACCTTAGACCTTCCCTTTTGGCCACTGTTGTACACATATAATAGCTCTGTTGGTTATAAACACCATGATATGATTTCACCGTTTCTAATCATTTCCAAAGATTTACAAATACCCTTTTTAACAATTCTGCACAGATTAGCCATCAGCTTTCCATTGTTTACCCTCATTCTATTTTCTGGTGATCTATATTCTAATTATTAACTCCACGAATTTACATAATATATTTAGTTCATAATAGAGCAATCATACAGTATTTTTCCTTTTGTGTCTGGCTTGCTTCCTTCAACATAATGTACTTCAAGTTAATCCATATTGTAATATGCTTCACAACTTCATTTCTTCTAACCACTGCATAATGTTCCATCATGTGTTTACACTACAATTTGTTTATCCATTCATCAGTTTATGGACACCAGGTTGTTTCAAACTTTTGACATTCCTGAATCACACCACTAAGAACATTGGTGGACATGCATACTTTTTTCTCTCCTCTTCTCTAGAAAGCATGTGAAGACTTAGAAAGGCTGACTAGATTTTGAAACATACCTTCATATCCATAAGAGAAATGTGGAATTAGTTTTTATGTGGTTTCTATAGGAACACAGGCTCAGATACTACAAAGATTTTCAACAAATGATCACTTCATTACTTATGAAACACAAAGGGTCCAAAGGAGCAGGGAAAATGTCCCATCATGGCTTGTCCTACACAAAGGCCAACTGCTTGGGTCAGAGTCTGTAGATGGTAGCTCACATACCCCACTTCATGTCAGAGATGAGGGACTGTGTATTGCCCAAGTGATAGGTTTATATATACCCCAGCGGGAGGGGGCACTACCACTGAGCAAAAAGCATGCATAAAACAAATTTTGTACAGAGTTCCCACCCTGTTCCAAGTATTAGTTTCAAGTTACAGTCATATAATTCCATTTTGTCCCTATTTGAATCTTTTGTGGACCTCAGAAAATTATGTTCTTAGGTGAAGCCATTCCTGTACTTGTGAACCTATTGTATATGGTAGGACCTTTTGGTTAGAATCAGTTAAGGGAACTTTTGATTAGATCACTTTTGATTAATCACTTTAGGACCTTTTATTGGAGTACATAAGTAAGGCATGACCCAGGTAAGTCTCGGCCCTCTTGCTGGAATCTTAGTGAGCAGAGAACTGAAAGCAGAAACAGACAGAGACAGCTGCCATTTTACCCAGCCATGTGAGAGAAGTCTCCAGGATCACTTATAAATACAGAAAGATGGAGAAACTCTGAGAGACTGAGAGAGAGGCCAGAGGCTGGAATGAGTGGAGTAGCCCAAAGCTAAAGACAGGCCCAGGGAGAGAAGATCCATATGGTTGACTGCCCACAGCTGAGCAATGAGAGAGAGTGAGCCTGGAGGAGAAAGAGATCAGCAACCCTTGCGCCTTGCCACATGGCAGAAGTCTAGGATCACCAGATAGTGAGACAGAATCTCTGATGATGTTTGATTTGGACATTTTTACAGCCTCAGAACTATAAGCTTTTACCTTAATAAAGTCCCTTTATAAAAACCCACCCATTTCTGATATTTAGCTCCCAGCAGCTTTATAAAAATAAAAAAAAATTGTTTTTCATGGTCAAGATCTAATATCTACTCTTGGCTGCAAAATGGAAACATATAGACATATCTGTATGCAAACAAGCAGGAAGGTAAAAGGAGTTGTGTAGATGAAGGCTGGGAGATGGGCACTGGACATGTCCATGAATTTCCCAGAAGTTCACCCCTTAGCCTCTCAACTGTGCCCAGCCTACTCCATCTTATGTTCCATAGCATAACTCCTTTTTCCACCTCAGACATGAAGGATGAGACAGATCAGGCCTATTGGCCCATAGCTTTCAATAATTTTAACAGTAAAAGTTTGGGAACACTAGTGGTTGCAACATATTAGGAGGGTTTTGATTATTTCCATGTGTACCATACTCCAAACAGCATCATCAGGCCTGTCTGGAGGAATGATCACATCTGTGCCCTCCAACTCTTGGGAGACATCTGAAGAAGTCCCACGTAGAATATATTTGTACACTTTGTAGCCAGTTGTCTTGCTGTTAGATTTTAGTCACCTCCTGCTCCACCTCCCACATGAAGCAGGAGGTGATAGCAATAGCACATGCACCCTCTTGTTAGGCTAGTAGGATGTCTAAGGCAATGCAATTATCAAGCACTACTTTGACAAGAGAGTTTAATGATTTTTGCTGAGCCTGAAGGCTCATATTGTACACTAAGCAATGTTAGCCAAGGTGGCTCACTGATTGTGTATCATGTATTCATTGACACTTATTCCCAGCCAGGGCAATAATGATGTGCTAAAAGAGGCAAATCCAGAATCATAGGAAACTCCCCACCAGGGAAATCACATTTTTCTTGGGACAATAAATTGAAGAGAGCAATCCATAAGAAGTCTCATATTCACTGGTTATCTTAGAAATGCTAGCATAAAGGTGATCCAGTAAATTTCCTTTTCATTATACTGGGAGTTATTATATCCCAAAAGTTTGCTAGGGTTGTGGAGAAGAAGAGTGCACAGGCAATGGCTGTGCCAATATTTTTTGTCGCAGTGAGTAAATGAAGGTCTTCCTGATGTCGGTACCTGGTAAAGGGGTGAGAAGATGTAGGGTATCAGATGGCAGATCCTCTGGGTTAATAGGGGTAAAAATCAGCTAGGTGTAACTTTTATTGACTAGTCATTCCAATAATGTTTATTTTAATATGGGCCCTTGCCATGCACATCAATATGGGTAACATAGCTTGTGCTTTTCCATGCTGTCTATTGTTTCCAAAGGTCCCTTCCTCATGCCAGGGAACCTTTGTTTCTCCAATCGCTTTCCTTCCATGAACCAGATCAGACTGTAAGCCATTGGTAATAGCTGACAAGTCAGTAAACATGTACATAGGTATGCTTGGGTCTGAGTGTTCCAGGGCTATGAGAATTATTTGCTATTTGGCCTATTGGACATTTTTTCCAGTGCCAGAGGTTGAATATAGTCTTCCCAAGACTATAAGTGCCAAATCTATAGTCAGCCACCATAATCCATTCACCATTTTCATTGATCATACTAGGCAATTATAGGCAGAGATTGTGGAGTGGGAGATACCTGCAGATAGAAAGTCCTTTATTAGTTCAATAATGTTCTTTACCCCCCAGGTAGGTGATATTGCCACAGTTGGACAATGCAGCAAGGAGTTGGGGTCCCTGGGGATGCAGTTTATCACTCATGCATCAATGATGGCTAGAATTCACTGGGATGGGGGAACATATCCCTGCAACCATCACTGGGATGTGCAATGGTGCAGGATGCCAATCCCTATAATATATTCTCCAGTGGGAAACACAACCATGGCCAGGAGGGGAGTTTTAAGGGACCAAAGGGACCAACCATGCGTCAGTGGTAACCTTCCGACCCATAAGCTTGTGGAATGCCCTTAACCTC
>PVKH010043822.1:0-10671 GCA_004027955.1 Chaetophractus vellerosus | reverse complement strand
AAGAAGGTAGAAAAGGAGTAGACTAAAATCCAACAACAAGCTCATTGGCTGCGAAGTGTACAAACAGATTCTATTTGGGACCTCGTCAGCTGTCTCCTGGTGGGTAGGGGGAAATGGATGTCACCATGACTTCAGAAAGGCCTGATCATCCTGCTTGGAGGTATGATATGCATAGATGTAGCCCTTCTAATGTGCTATAGATAGCTGCTGGTATTTCCAAACCTTTACTATCAACATTATCAAGAGTAATGGACTGGAAGGTCCAACCCATCTCTACCTTCATGTCTGAGATGAGGGGTGGGTTTATGATTTGGAAGCTAAATTGGAAGAACAAGCTAGACCTGGTTGAGAATTTGAGGGGTGAACTACTGGAGAAATCACAGACACATGTTCAGCCGCCATCTCCCAGCCCTTGCCTACCCACCACCTCCTTTTCTATTGTATGATGATGTTTCAGTCAGTTTCCATTCCACAAACTTGGGGAAATGTTAGGTCTAATGAAAAGACCCAAC
The DNA here is from genome assembly GCA_004027955.1 of Chaetophractus vellerosus. Taxonomy (NCBI): domain Eukaryota; kingdom Metazoa; phylum Chordata; class Mammalia; order Cingulata; family Chlamyphoridae; genus Chaetophractus; species Chaetophractus vellerosus. Next base: position 10,159 of record PVKH010043822.1, on the reverse strand, counting down.
CAGACCTTAAAAGAGGAAACCAGGAACAAGCAGCACCAGATGCTTCTCAAGGTTGGAATTCTCAGTGTCAGGACTTTCTCCCCCATGGGGTGGATAAATACTTCAGACTTATATAGCACGGGGTCTTTCCCCCCCAACACAGAGCAGGACACAGGGATCTGCCATCCACCAACCCTGAACTAAGCCCTTTGACCTTCCCAGGATCTCTTGCCCTGCTCCTTGGGGCATTTTGTTTTGTGTAAGTCATAAAGCAGTCATTTGCTGAAAGGTTCTGTTGAGCCTCAGCTTGTGTTCCCATGACACACCATGTAACCACTTGCTCCACATGACCTTCATTTTTCCCTCACATATGCACTCAGGAATTTGCTTGTTTTGTTACCACTTACATGAGGCAAAGGACAGACAGAAACAAAGCTAGAAACTCCAGAGTGCTAAGAAGTATATGAACCACTTCCCACTACCTCATTTCACCCCTCACACTACCCAAGATTTTTGAAGTATCTGAAAGAAGGTGACAGTTATAGCAGGTTCTCTATGTAGCAACTTGAAGGACAAGAAAATTTCTTCCCTCCATGGAGAATAATGGAGTTGAGTTTCTTGCTTTGTACAGTTGTCTTCATGCAGTGAAATTTACACACACACACAAACACACATAGTTGTAAAACTTCATTTAGATATTATTTTCTTACTTTAAAAAATGTATCTTTGTTCTGTTTCTATTATATTTTCTATCAATTAAGTGACAAATGACTAGTGTGTTTCCATGTTCCCTCTATTATATATGGCCCTATGCTTCTTTTGATTTATTTTTGTGCACTTTCATAGTTATGTCATTGAAATAGATTCCTAGGTTTAGAGAAGGGATGTGGGTATGGAGAAGGTGAAAAGGCATGTATGTGTTGTTTATTGTTTCATATATCTCATGTAAATTTATGACTTCACTTCAGTATACCTTCTGTAACTTTTAAACACAGTTGGGACATAAATAATGTCCTCTATGTTTTTGAAATTATGTTTTCCTGTTCCTGTATATTTGCATCTTCTCTCCCTTCTGATCTGAATATGGCAAAGGTTTTTCAATATTTTTTTATTACACAAACTATATATTTTGTGAGATAAGCTCTATAGCTTGTTGGCAGACCTATTGGCATTCTGCTCGATATATGTTAGAAGCTATTTGCTGTGCTGTTTTCACAGAGATGACCTCAGGAATGTTCTTGGATCAGACTCTACTTTCCATGATGGATAGAAACATTGTTCACTCCTAAATGGACCATCCCTTGAAGTCTTTTCTTTTTTTTTTTTTCCTATTCTAAGGTTAATGAAGTACCCTTTACCCAAATGAGAAGTCCTTCCCAGCACATACAGACTATAACTGCAGAATTTTCCAAACTTATTTGTATGGCTGGGCCTTGAGAGAGGACTTTGTGCCCCAGAAGTGAGAATTTGAAAGTCTGCACCTTTTAGTGAGTCTTTTAGGGACCTAGGACATTCTGTAAATCCATTTGTCCTCGTCATTTGTAAATATATTCTTTTCTTGTTCTATGATATAGCATTTCTTAAGTTCACCCTAAGTGTTTCCTTCATTTTATTCATTTTAACTTTATCATTATTTTTCTATCTTTACATCCAATGTATTTCTGTATTTCTTTGCCTTTTTGATTTGTTCATGGAAGTATCTTAGTTTTAAACTTCTCCCAGTAAAGTTATAACTATTACTCATTTTCATTTTACTAATTTTACTTATTTACTGATTTTTATTTTATTTTTTTATATTTAATAATCTTAGTTTCATTATTTTCTAAACAGACTTTAACTCTCACCATTTCTTCTTTGACATAGGTAATTAAATCAGGTTTTCAATTGTTTCACTTGTTTTGTTTCTTTCTTAATATTACTATCTAACATAAAAGCATTGTGGTCAGATATTGTCTATGTGCAGTGTTCTTTTTGTATATATTGAGGTATCATTGGTCTTAATATACTAGGACTTTTTGTAATATTCCATGGACATTTCAAAATACTGTGCTACTCTCTGTTCTCTGTATGAAATAAAGTATCTCTAATTCTAGCAAATTTGTATTATTAACTGTAAGGATGGGGAACTGAGACTTGCATAGTTTGAGAAACTTTCTGAAGTGAACACTGCTCACGTTTGACCGAATTGGTACTGGACTCCCTGCCTGATTCAAGGCTTTGTTTTCATTACTACTTCATATGGTCTTCCTCTGGGACCCAAGCGTTGGAAAATGCACAAAGCAGGTAAAGTCAATGGAAAAGGGAAGCAGGGGTCATTGCAATAAAGTATCACATTACATGAAAGGAACTAAGGAAAAGTAAACAAAAATATTGGCACTGTATTCATATGAGTGTCAAGAGGTAAAGAACTGAGTTTTTCTGAAGGAATGAAATTATAACAGAGGAGTGTTTTATAGTTCTAACTTTTCATATTTATCTTACTTCCTCTATGTTTGAGAAAATGGTGAGATACAGAAAGTGTTGATGACAAATTAAAAAACCAAGAATGCATTAAGCACTAAAAAAAAAAGCAGTCTGTGGCTTCCTTATTATCTTCTACAAATGCTTAAATATCTTAATTTTAGATCTAAAGATGAAAAGTCAAAAAGCAAGCAGTGAATGAAAATGTATTTAATCATACAGAATACTTTATTAGAAATATTTTTTGTTTAATTTTATTTTGATAAAGACTTTAATTTTGTACTCACTTCTTTTATTCTTATCTTATTCTTTTTGACAAAAAAATGAAGTTCTTTCATTGAGTTTTCTTTACCATAGGGATTTTTATATCACATGGTTCCATGAGGTTGAGGAGAAATTTTGAATGCCTGCCGCAATCTTAATATAAACTATTTTAATAATAAACACTTGGGCATAATAACAATTTCAAAAGATACAAAATTAGATACAGTGAGCAATGGCAGCAACATTTTTTGCAGTCTCAGAATAACCAACTGCTTGTAGATAGTCCTTTATTGAGAATGTTGTATTTTTACATATCTATAATCTATTCTGGCTTATCCATTGCCGTGGGCTGATTTCTTATGCTTGTGGAAGGTGGAGAAAATTTGTCTCACATGCAAAACGACAAGCCCTATAAGTAAGAGAGATTTGGGTGAATGACAAGGTGAGTAAAAGAGAAGGAAACAGAGAGCACTGTTTAAGTCACAGGGGCCTCTCTCTTCAGAGCCGGCAGGATTCCTAAACAGTTCTGGCTATTAATTTCCTATCTCCCAGTCTATTCGGTTTGGGATCAAGGAGAACTCTGGACCTCAGGAGTACTTATACCAACCAGATCTGTATCACTTGATACAGGTGAAGAGTATTCTATGTATTTATTGTTAGTAACTTTGAAAGCACTTTGTATATTCCGTGTTTAAAGACTGTAGCATGGTTGCCATCTAACATGGGGAAACTTTCTGCCCAACAGAATCTGACTGGTTACAGTAAGCAGTTCTCAGGACTAACATGAATCTTCGTACTCAACGGACATTTAATTAACAATCACTTATAAAGCGTTTGCCAGTTTTTATCAGCCTAATAACTTTGCAGGGATAACCACTGCAAATGAGATCTAGAGTCTCCCTGATCCTTTTAATTCTCTGACATTAGAAGAAGACTTCATTAATAATAAGCAGCTACAATGATCATATTTTGAGTTGACATCAATATGTATAGTGTTGTGATCCTGAAGAGGTTAAATGAAGTACATTTCGGCCTCCCTGTATTTTGGTATGCGGGAATCAAGGAAGGGATTCTTCTTGGGGCTTAGATATGAATTTATGGCATAGCTTTGTTCAAATTCTACTGTAATGGGGTATTAGCTCCTAGATTGCTGCTTTCCTGATGTTATAGGAGCTAAGGCTATAGATGTGTATTTTGAAGAAATCCCTAGAGCCATATGTATTTTTCTGTTATGATAATGTTACCATTAGTCTTGATTGCTTTTGACGATAGTTTTTGGTTACAGAATTGCCCAAAGAAAGAAGTTTAGTTTTGTTCACATTTTTCCCCTTAATTTAAGGGACTGTTTTTATTTCACTTTTATATGAAATAAGTTCCTGTGCTGTTATTATGGCATTTTATGTGGCTTGTCATTGTAGTAATCAATTTTATATTTTCTTCACGCCAGTTCAACATTCTGCTCTTGACGAGCACTTTGTCATATTTACTAGGGTTCTTGTCATCCATAGGAAAACACTTCCTCTATCTGTCTCCTAAATTTTCTTTTTCCCTTGTTAGTAATTTTGCTATCTCTATATCAATGTTCTGGCTGGTTGCAATTACAAGTTTTCCCAGCTGGGAGCTTGTAGCAGTTTCTCAGTCTCTGCAACATGCTGATCTACTCTGATATGAGTTCCAATTGTTTCACCTCCGTGTTCTGCATTTTTACTATGCTTTGTTGAAACGGAACTGAGGAAGTTTGAGGGGGGGGTAGAATTTTCTTTTTTGTGTATTTCACCTGAGACAAACTTTGTATGACTCAGATACCATCCCAGTTAGACGCATTCTAGTTTTAGGCTGAGCTCTTAGAATTGCTGCCTAGGGACTCTGATTCAAGTTTAATCTATATAAACGTCAGAGGCAAAAACGTTTAAGTTCAAATCCTGAATGAGAAACTAATTGGCCCTGCCTATGTCATCTAACATTTAAAAATCCTTACTTTTTACTCAGTAATTCTGAAAACCTGAGTGCGTGTGTGCGCGCACACTGCCCACTGGGATCAGAGGCTCAGAGCCTTTAATTATTGTCACAATTTGCTGCCAATTCTAAAATTTTTCCTCATTCTCTGTTGACAATGAACATGATCTTCGAGGATAACGTTTCTCAAATTTAGCATATCGGAATCACCTTGACAGTTGGTTAAAGCGCAAGGATACTGATTCCGTAGGTCTGGCATGGGGCCAAGAATTTGTTTTTCTAACAAGTTTTCAGGTAATGCTGTCGCTGCTTCTTGGAGGATTACAATGATCTAAGCAATGAGGCATTTGAAATCAATGGGTCCGAAATTTCCAATTCAACATCGCTCATAGTGTTAGGCTACTATTTGAATGCTTCTTCTGGCGCGATGACAGCCAAGGGGAGAATGATACCAGTTAACATTAGCCAAAGATTCAAAATTTAAAACACAAAATTTAAATCATATATATATGTATATATCTACGTTCCTTTTCAATGAAAAAGTGATTTATTTGGGTGATTGTTGAGTTGGCTTAAAATTTATTTCTGACAACATAGATTGAGATGAAGGAAGGAGATTTATCTGTAATGTTCCAAATACATTATTTCAAAAACCATACCTAATGAAAGTTAAGTGCACAATTAAAAGAAAGTTAAATTAATTTGAAAAAAACACTGAGAAAGATTTGATATTCTACTCAAAATTGTATTTTGGTTTGATTATTTTGAGTTACCAAAATTGTCTGATAATCCAGTTTCAATACTGGATCTAATTAGGGAAAGTCAGAAAGAATACTTCTAAACTAAAAGGGCAAAAACAATATACATCTATGTTTGGAAGCTAAAGCCTTAGAGACATAAAGACATATTCCCAGAATAATAATGGATTCAAAATTAGACATTTTAACTAAGAAATTCAAACTGGTTAAAACCAGTCATTAAAATGTTGAAAAATAGACATGGTTTTAAAAGCGAAGTTATAACCACCATATTCAAACCGATATTTTGATAATAATATGAGAAGCAAACCTTAGAGGTTTTGGGAAATGGCCTGAAACTTCTTGAAAAGATGTTTGAATAAGAGAACATCTATTTTTTTTTTTCTGGTTTGGGTTGTTTTATACATCTCAAAGGTCAGGCATACAAAGTACTCATTATAACTATTTCTGGTTATCATTTCAATTGCTTTCAGTTCTTTCTTTTCTAACATCTATTATTTTTAACAGCTTATTGACATAAAATAGATATGCAATACACTGCACATATTTAAAATGCACCATCTGATTAGTTTTGATATATGCATGTGCCCGTGAAATTGGCACCACCACCAAGATAATAAACACATCTATCATTCCCAAAAGTCTGCTGCTTTGTAATCCCTTCCTTGTATCCCACCCCACCTCTCCTTCCTGTCCTCAGGCAACTATGGATCTGTTTTCCTTCACTATCCATTAGATTCCCTTTCCTGGAATGTTGTATAAATGGAATCGTACATTATGTACACTTTATTGTCTGGCTATTTTACTAAGCTTAATTATTTGGCTCTTCATCTATGTTGTAACATTTATTCAGAAGCTTTAGTATATCTTCTTATTCTCACATATTCCCTTCTGCTGTAGAGCATAGAGCAAAAATGATGAAGTAGTGTTTGTCTGCAACAAAGCCATTTTTCATGAGTATCTATGGAAGTAATATAGAAGACGCTGAAATATAGCTTCTGTTTTCTCTCATCTCATGCCCTTTCTGGAAAAAAAAATACTACCCAGCTTCCACTCCTCGACTCTAGCTCACCTAGAATTCAAGTGCCCAAGTGGAATTTGAAAAGGGAATAGAGTAGGAGGGATTGCTCAAAAATATTTTCCTAAAAATAAGCCCTGTCAGAAAATAAAATATTTTGAGGAATATATCAAAAAAAAAAAAATAAAATGCACCCAGAATTCAATATACTTATGGGAAAATTTTCCAAAGCACACATAAAATCTTCACTCACCCCAGCCTTCCCTGACTTTCCCTCTTTTCCCAAACTGTTATTCCTAGGTGCCCTGCAAAAATCTGGCTTCCATACCCCACAAAACTGATTTCCTCTGCACTGGATTTCTTTGGGTTTTTGCTAAGTGAGAGCTACTGTAAGGAATATGTGGCAGAGTTAAGTGGAAATAACAGAAAATTTATGAATGTGTTTTGGAGATTGAATAGAGACTCTGATTTGGCACTCAGGGTTGTGTTCAGTGGCCCAAATCATTTTAATGAGATTAAAAGAAATTAACTCAATGTTTAGATCAATGTGTAACTAAAGAATACTGCCTGTTCTAAATTGAAATCCGGTATCCCTATTTTAAAATTTAAAGGAAGTTTTGCTTTGCAAGGGAATCAAATGTTTACATTGAAAAAAATGCCTCTGTGGAAAAGAAAAGTGAAAAAAGTGAATTGTAAACATAAACATTCAAATAAAGGTTTGAAATATTTTATGAATTCAGTATCATTTAAACAACAACAACAACATTTTTACCTGTTACTGGTTAGTCCCAGTGAGAAAATGATCAAATTTCCAGTTTAAGTGATTTGTGGGTAATTATATAGAAAATGAAGAAGGGGAATAGACTTATGACTCTATACTTTTATATGCACTTTCAATCCTAGTAAAAGTCTAGTGAGGATTGATTCAAAATGAGAAACATCATTCTTTTTTCTGGTTTGATCTACCTACCTATCTACCTACCTATCTACCATTTCTCTAAGCCACATTCAATCCATTAGAAAAGCTTTAAAATTTTTGAAGTTTGAGAATCAATCCCTCTTTGTACACAGGAAGACTTTATTCCTGTACGAGGCTAAGGCAAACTTGAATAAGTATAAAAGAATACTATTTCTTCCTAGTTTCCCATTTAAATAATTTGTTAAACCCTAAATATAGGACCACTAAATCAGACAACCCCAGGAGAAACCTTCACATTATAATTTATGTGAAGATGCTTCCTGGAGTTGGCCAGTGCACTAAACATGTGGGACTGTGTAATAGCCCTTCCTGGAATTCTCTGTAACTCCATGCATAGCCTCAATTTAAGTTTTGCTTCTTCTACAATTACTATCAGTCATTGTATAATCTGATGTGTTTAATCTAAATGACTCACTACTTCTCACAATCGGGACACAACCAAAAAACATGAAACATTATAAAACATAACATCATCTCTTCCTATTTCATTTCACATTCTCCTTATAACAGATTGGCCAAACACATCCCTTCAATATGATTAGATAAGTGAAGAAATTGTATTAGATTCAGTTCCCTGAAAGGCCATTGACAGTAAATACAGCAGTGGGCTTCAATTTAAATTAAAATTGATTGCATGCTTATTGGTTCTTCTAAGTTTTGGAAGTGGGAAATTAAAAATTCAGACATAGCAATTTTGATTTTCTTCTTAGAGAAGTTTCTTGATTTAGACACCCAGCATGCTGCCAATAGGTAAATATAAAAGTGGAAAAACATATAAAAGTATTCCATTTGGGAGGTTATCTTAATTATATTGATAGAACTGAAAGTAAAGTTATCTCTGGACTTCTTTAACAAGTACATCATAAATTACAAGTTGTTGTCATTCTTATTGTTTGATACACATCAGTACGATTAATGTGCCTTTTTAATTATCCCCAGTTAATATCTGCTGCCCCAGTATAATTTTTCCAGGCTCAAAATTATCCAGTTTGGTTGAAAATTAATATCATTATCCTATACATTAGAAACTCTTCTTTGCAGCAGCCCAGTAACAGACTCAACAGCTTGAGACTGCACAAGTGCCCCTTTACTCAAAGATAACTTTTTCCATTGGAATACTGGGGTGGGCTACTATTGAATTTAATCATATAAAATTTTGGATTTCCTAAAGACAGGTCTCTGAATGGTACTTAGGAACCTGAAGTTTTGTGATTCTATTAGAGTAGTCAATTTTTCCTTTATCTAATTTGAAATTTAAATGAAATGAAATTCAACTTCAACATCAAATCCACCCAATTATCACCCTGACCACCCTTGTTTAAAACTGTTTTGGAAGACTTGTACATAGTATATGAAAAAAAACTAAAAACTAGACAGGAAAGAAGGTGCAAAGAAAAGAAGAGGTCCATCTTAAAGTAATGTTTAATTAGTTAGAAGCAAAAGGCCGGGGTTAACATTACTAAATAAAAGTGTAATATACCTTACCTACCATATAATCTAGAAGAACTTTATCAAAATATTTTATAATAATTCTAAAAATAATAAAAGCAAATACCTATGGGAAACTTATATGCTAGACACTGTTCTAAAAGTCACAAAAATATGGTAGGTACTGTTATTATTTTGGCATTAAAGATGATGAAACTGAGGTACTGACAGTTTTGTTGCTTACACAAGGTCATGCCTTCAGAAAGCAGCAGAACAACGACTGAATCCACACAGTTTGGCTTTAGAAGCTGCATTTCCATCACTACTCTGTAGTAAAAAGAACAAATGTGTCATACATTCTACAGTTTAAGTAAAGCCAAAATATGAAAAGTGGTAATTATATAGCATAAAATATCAATTATATGATAGAATACACAAACAATCATCTACATAAACATTTCCATAACTTGGTCTGGATACCAACATCAGATTTATCAGTTTAAATATAAATATTTATCTTTTTTCTCTTCAAAATCATAATATTATCCCACATTCTGACATAAAACACTTCATCTATTCTTCATGATTCCTTCAGATATTATAAAAAATTATTCAAACTGATTCATAAATCATAGTTGAGTACCAATAAATAAATGTCTTACTGTATCAGTACTGTTTGAATGCACATATCACACCATGTGCTCTCTCTAAAATCTCTAAAAGTGAATACTATTGTTTTTCTCATTTTCACAGATGAATAACTTATGATTTCTCTCAGGATTATGTGTAAGACACTGGATATGATAGTTAATTTCATGTGTCAGCTTAGCAAGGTTATGGTGTCCAGTTTTTGTTCACACAAGCACTTGCTTGATTGTTATTGTGAAGATATTTCATAGAGCAATTTCCATCTATAGGCAGTTGATGGCATTTACAATTAATTGCATATACAATTGACAAACGACATTGCCCTAAACAATAGTAAGAGTCTCCTCATCTAATCAGATGGAGATCTTAAAAGACAAAATTGAGAATTTCAGAAGCCAGAAGAAGATTTAGAGCCTTTACTTCAGCCTGCCGTCTTCTCTTCAGGGATTCAAGTTGGGGTTATTTTTCTGTTTTGCAGCTGAATTATTTAAAAATTTTCCAAGGAACATAGCATGCATGATATAACGATCCTTGGAGTAGTGCAATACAGTCTCTTAAAATCTCAACTACTGTATTAGTCAGGTTTCTCTTGGGAACAAGACTCAACAGGAGATATGTCAATAATATGACATTTTTTTAAGTGCCTCTCACGTGACCATGGGGATGCAC
>PVKH010043821.1:0-10673 GCA_004027955.1 Chaetophractus vellerosus | reverse complement strand
AAATTACAAGTGCTGGAGAAGATGTAGAGAAATAGGAACCCTCCTTCACTGTTGGTGGGAGTGTAAAATGGTGAGACCGCTCATGAAAATGATTTGCCAGTTCCTCAGGAAGCTAAATATAGAACTGCCATATTATCTGGCAATCCCACTACTAGGAATATATTCAGAAGAACTGAAAACAAGGACATGAATAGATATTTGCACACTGATGTTCATAGCAACATTATTCACAATTGCTGAAAGATGGAGACAACCTAAGTGCCTGTGGACAGATGAATGGATAAGCAAAATGTGGTATATTCATATTATGGAATACTATTCAGCTGTAAGAAGAAATGAACTGGAGAAGCACATGACAACATGGGTGAACCTTGAGGATATTCAGTGAAATAAGCTAGACACAAAAAGAAGAATATAGTCAGTCTTCCTGATATGAACTAAATACAACGAGTAAACTTATGGAGTTAGACTATGGAATAGGTTAGTAGGAGACAGAATTTGGGTTAAGAAGTAAGAAGGGAGAGCTGATGCTGAATTCATGTAGAACGTTTAATAAGGTTGATTGTAAAAGTGTGGAAATGAATAGAGTTGATGATAACACATTATAGTGAGTATAACTAACACTGCTGATTTAGAAATGTGATTGTGGCTGAAACAGATAATCTAGGGAAGTTAATGCCAATTGAAAGAAAGAGGATAATCTAGGGAGAGAATAATGTAGTGATTTTGGTAGTAGATGAGGATTGTGTTTAATAATCTAAATACAATAATGTTCTTCTACTACAAGGTGTTAAGAATATGGTGATAACATGGGGAAAATATAACTAATGTAACTTATAGACTAAAGGTAACAGTAATATTGTAATATTTTTGCAGCAAATGTAAAGAAGGCACTATATCAATGATAAAGGAAAAAAGATTATGGGGTTTAGTTTTATGAGATATGGATATGATTAAGCATTTTTCCTTCATTTTCTTAATTGACAAGGAGACATTGGTCATGTTATTTAACCCATCTGTCCTCATTTGTGTATCTTTCTGAACACTGGAGAAACAAGTGAGTTTTTAAGGAATAATGAGATAAATGTGTCTGGACAGAATTTTTTAAAAGTAATACTTCCACAATTTGTTAAGATGCTTTTGCTGTTTTATTTTTTGAAGTCGAAATAAAGTTTTACTATTAATAAATGAATAAAATACCACTTAGCACATGATTACAGAATTACACTATAAAAATTGTAAGGGGGGGTCTGGTAAAAGGGAGCTACTTAACACTGGTTTGAGGTAGAGGGAGTCCTGGCTGTGGACAGCGCTGACCACCTGCCCAGAGGACTGGAGCTCTTGGGCACTGGACTGAGTGGCTTGAAGGCCCTAAACTGATGGGTGGATGCCTGGGCTCCTGTATCCAGGCAAAAAAAACCATAGCAGCACATAGTGCATCCAAGAAGGCAAGCCTGAATACTCATACACAAGCCATATCATATCTTGACAATGACCCTGAGTTATAAAACCCCAGACATGCAAATGTTTCCTAAGCAGAAAACTCAAATATCAAATAGTCCAGTTGAAATGAAGATACCTGGCAAGACTAAAATCTGATTTTGTCACTCCCTGCTTAAAATCCTTCTGGTGCTCCACAGTCTTCCTAACACAATTCCATGTGACTTAGAATGCACACAAGGCTCTCTGTGACCCTGCCCCTTCCTGCCATCCCAACTTAACCTCCAGTCTGGAATTCTTTGCTATGTTCTAATATGCAGAACCATTTGTAGCCCTTGAGCACACTGTGTCGTTTCATACCTCCCTTTATTTGTTCCAGAATGCTTTCCTCCCCGCTCTTACACACTTTAAGATTCAGTTTGGTGTCACATCCTCTAGGAAGCCCTGAACTAAGAGCCCCCACTCCATGCTGCCACAGCAGTGCTCACCCTGTTGCTACACTTGACACATTAATTTGAAAAAATCTCTTTTTGTGTCTGTGTACATACTGGAAGTTAAGTTCTTTGAAAGTATTCCTCATTTTTGTATCCTTAATACACAGTAGGTTCTCCAGTGTTAGCTCAACTAAACCAAAGTGAAATTGTTTTGTGATATCCTGAAAGCTCTGGTCTCAGGAGGGATGGAGAGCACTTGCCAAAAACTCCCATATGAGTTGACTATATCCCCCAATTTTTATATCCAGGTTACATATCAGCCAGTATAAATAATACAAATAAGTCACTTTAAGACTTTCCTCTGAACCGTATGCTGGAGTAGAGGTTGGAAAACTTTTTTAATGGGACTTGCCAAGAAGCTGGTCCCTTTTATAGTGACATGCAAGCCTGGAGGGGATTGGAGATGGGAGTTGTTTTCACTTACAAGCCATGGGCAAGAGGTTCTGAGATAGTATGGTGTTGAGGGTTGAATCATGTCCCTCATAAAGACATGTTCGAGTCCTAACCCCAGTCCTGTGGGTATGAACCTATTTGTAAATAGGACCTCTGAAGATAGTAGTAGTGAAGGTGGGTCCAAACGGAATCAGGGTGGGCCTTAATCCAATATGGCAAAGTCCTTTTAAGCAGGGGAAATTTGGAAATAGTAAGTTAGAAGAAGCCAGAGAAGGAGAGAAAGATCATCATGTGACAGGGGCAGAAATGCATCTACAAGCCAAGGATTGTGGCAAGCCAGAACCAGAACCCTACAGACTCCAGGAGAAAGCATGGCCTGTTGATACCTTGACGTTGGACTTCTAGCCTCCAAAACTATAAGATTTTAATTTATGTTGTTTAAGTCAACCAGTGTGTGGCATTTGTCATAACAGCCCTGGCAAACTAAGGCATATGGCTAAAGATTTTGGAGGGAGAAACACCTTAGACCCTAAATGGCCACCAACTTCAACTACGTGTTCCAACCGATGATCTACAGCCTCGCAGATTCTCGATGATGATGTGTGGCTCAGGCATGGAAGAGGAAATCAGTCAATAAGCCAAAGGTTTTCATCAGCGCCTAGACTGGGACTTGCTAACCCCAAGTTTAGGAGAACCAAGTTGTATATACATGATAGAGACATCGTGGGGCGGGGGGCTGAAAATATCCTGTCCTGGCAGTAGTGAGGATAAGGCAACTGAACCACTAGAGCAGGGGTTCTTAACCTTTTTTGTTCCCCAGACCCCTTTTCCAGTCAGGTGAAAACCACAGGCCCCTTCTCAGAATGTAGTGGCAGATAGTTTTATGACACTCAACTAGCACTGGGTCTAACAACTACAGTAATTTCAAAGTATGGATGAGTGTAAGCGATTTTTCGAGATATGCAACAGCTGCAGTGAAATGAAGTGAATACTACTGTAATTTATTGCATACATTCGTGAGTGAAGGAAATGCTCGATTTCAGTTAGAGGTCAGAGAAAATAAAGATGAGAAGTTGATTTTTTTTCCAACTCAAGCTCACAGACGCCCTGAAATCTTTCTACAGACTCCTTGGGGGTCTGTGGAGCCCTTGTAAAGAACCCCTGCACTAGAGACATCTACTCTGGTAGTCCCTGGGTCTGCTCCCTTACCCTCCAACATATTTGGTCCTCAATTTCTTTAGTCTAAAAGGCAACAAATCAGCCTGATAGGTAGAACATATCAATGTTTTGAGCACTCCCCAGTGTTTTCCCCCTTCAGAACATACTGGATTCTAACTAGCCAGCTCAGCTTCTGTAATTTTATGGTATAAAACAGGGTAAGGAGTGAGGTAAAGAACCCGGAGGAGCCTGGCCTTGTTTGATTGATTTACATGGAAAGAGAAGAGTGAGAGAGAAAAAAGGGAAAAGATAATGACCAGGAAGGGCTAGGAGAGGTTGGAAAGAAAACTATTGTAGATTTGGGGGAATACCCATCATGCATATGAGATTTTAGAGAGATGGGAAAAAGGATTTCAAGGGTTTTATTTTTGCTGTGAATGCAGTCCTCTTTGGCATTTTTGAGAGACTTTACCATGTGCCAAGATGAGGCCATGGGTTAAACGGGTTAAAGTCTCCCTTCTCAGCAAGGCCTCTGCCTTGTGGAATAGCACAAGGGGACGTGTGTGCGTGTGTGTGTGTGTGTGTGTGTGTGTGTGTGTGTGTGTGGCTTTCTGCCTGGCATGGAAACCAGGGGAGGAAAGGCCCACATGCTCTGCTGTGTGCAGCAAAGAGGGGCTGGTGGTGTGGGTGATGTGCTGCATGCTGGGGCCTCTGGAGCCCCCACCAGCTCTTCATGTCACACAGACCTTCCCGGACTCCTGTCACCTGGCTCTGCCTGCCCCAGAATATCACCTTCTCTTTCAGTAGAATTTTAGGTTGTTCTATAGCATGTTTCTTCGTATTATGTTACCTGATCCTCATAACAACTCTGTGAGGAAAGCAGAACAGGCATTATTTTCTCACGTTTACAGATGGGAATATGAAGATCACAAAGAGGAGAATGACTTTCCTGATATGAAAGCCACTGTGGTTCATAATTAATGACAAAGAGGAATGTAATGATATGATGATGGGGGGGCGGGCGCTAGTCAGGGGCCAGATCACTTAGGCTTTGAAGGCCATGATAAGAATGGCAGATTGCTAGTCATACCCCCAAAATCTTTTCTCCTTTTTTCCCTTGGTTAAGACTTTTAGGTGGACATATGATCACCCAGCCAGACATTGAGTACCCCAGGCTTCCTTGCAGTGATATGTGGCCATGCAACTGAAGTTCTTACCAATGGAATGAGAGCAGAAGAGAAATGTGCAATGCCCATCTCACTTAATTGAAGGGAAAGTGCTTGTCCTTGACTTATTTTTTTCCCCCTTCCCTTGAGTTACCAACCATGCAAATAAGGACAATGCTGGCCTAAGGGAAGATGGAGGGACAAGATGGAAGGAATTTGGGTCCCTGAATGACCACATGGATTAGAATTGTCCTGGAAGCCTGGACTGTTATGTAAAGGAAGAGTAAACTTCTATCTTCTTTTTATTTTTTTTAGATTTTATTTTTATTTTTTTAATGTATTTATTCTGCCCCTCCCCCTGTGGTTTTGTGCCTGTTGTCTGCTCTCTGTGTGTTCTGTTTCTGCTTGTCTTCTCTTTAGATGGCACTGGGAACCAATCCTGGGGCCTTCAGGAGTGGGAGAGAGACGCTCAATCTCTTGCGCCACCTTAGCTCTGGTTTGCTGCATCTCTTATTGGCTCTCCTCTGTGTATTTTTCTGTTGTGTCATCTTGCTGTGCCAGCTCTCTGCGTGGGCCAGCATTCCTGCATGGGCCAGCTCTCCTGCATGGGCTAGCATTCGGCGTGGGCAGCACTCCACATGGGCCAGTTCTCCACTTGGGCCATCTCACCTTTCACCAGGAGGCCCCGGGAATCAAACCCTGGGTGTCCTATATGGTAGACAGGAGCCCAATCACTTGAGCCACATCCATTTCCAATTTCTATCTTCTTAAAGTGAATGTATTCTGAGCTCATTATTATAGCAACTTAGTCTCCGCTGCAATTAAATCAATGAGAAATATAGAATTCTTTCTAAGTGGAGAATTACAAAGTTTCAGGCAGATGTGTGACTTGCTCTATGTTTCAAAAAGATCATCCTGACATTTGTATGTAGAAAAGATTATAGAAAGGTATGGTAGGTTGGCATTATGTACACCAGAAAAACATGTTCTTAATCTTAATCCATTCCTATGGGTGTGAACTCATTGTAAATAGGACCTTCTGATGAGATTACTTCAGTTAAGGTTAGCCCAATGGAATCAGGATGGATCTTAATCCTATTACTGGAGGCCTTATAAAGAAGGCCACGGAGAGATAAGTAATGGGGAACAGCCAGGAGATGGAAGTCAATGGAATCCAGAAAAGAAAAGAGAAGATGCCACCATGTGCATTGCCATGAGATGGAAAAGCCAAGGAACCCCCAAGATTACTGACCAACCAGAAGATACCAACCCCAGGAGGAAACAAGCCTTCTAGGCTCTGAACCATGAGCCAATTAATTCCTGTTGTTAAGTAAATCCACTGTATGGCTTTTGTTTTAATAGCTAGGAAACTAAAACAAAAGGCAAGAGTTGAAGAAGGGAAAACAGAAGGTTATTGCAGATTTTATGTGAGAGAATGGAATAAGATGGTGGCAGTGGAGATGGAGATACAGTGTTGATTATTAAAATATTTTGTAGGTAGAAGAACTAAGTTTGCTAATTGATTAAATTTTGGAGGGAGTGAAGGAAAGGGAAAAACAAATATGATTCCTAGGTTTCTGACTTGCATAACTGAAGAAAGAGTGATACCATTTCCAGGGGTAGAGAAAATTGAGGTGGGTGGGATAGGAGAGTGCTTTGACTATAAAAAATAGAAACCCTGACTCAAAGTAACAAAAACAATTAGGGAATTTATTAACTTACAAAATGTAGGACAGGCTACAACAGTGGTTGTTTCCATGGCTTAAATATATTAACAGTCTCTTCTATCTTTCCTCTTTGCCATCCAAGTTTAAGGTAAATCCTAAAGCTGATTCTCCTTGTGATCAGCAACTGGAATAATGTGTTTGTTTGCTCACATTCAACAGGAAAGAAAGAGAAGCCATTCCTCTAAGCATGTAACACAAGTCCTTCCCTTTAGCCTGTATTGCTGACTTATACCTGCCGTGTTCTACTTGGCTGAGATGACTAAGGAATAGGCTTGAGTCAGTGTCCTCTGAGTCATGAGTGCTGCATGGAAGGCAGTAGGCACCTACACAAAATCAGATCCTGTTGGGAAGGACAGGAGGAAGGATTAATTAGGAACTGATGTTTATGACCTTCAGCTGTTCATTTCTTTCAAGCTAATCTGCAAAGTGGAAGGTATATGTCTGACCTTTGCAGACAGAACATGACCACAGGATTCATTTTACCAGGGTCTCAGAAAAGAGGAGAGATTTTTTGCAACTGTCAGAAGAAAAAAAAAAAAACTACAGCTAAAGTCTCCCTAACACCAAGGGTGAAGGTCCCTCCTGATATCAAAGGGACCCATAGAACAAAGTGCTGAATGGAGGATGTAATAGGAATAACAGTGACTATATTTTGGTGACACAAATGCAATGTCTGCAACTAATGAGTCCAAGCAGCCCTGGGGGGAGCCAGGGCAGAAAGCAGCAAAGTAAAACTCTTGCTGGTCCTGGTTTCCATGTCTTAGAAATTCAGTCTTTTGGTCTGATAGAGAATGATCACAAAGGATTCTAAAACTGTCTCCCTTTTTAAGTTAGGCCTATGATATTTTGAGAAATCAGAACTTGACTACTGAAAACTAATTGGGACAATGCTCTTGAGGGCAAAAAGAGCCTTGGTCCAGGATGAGAGAGGCAAGAGAAGAGAAACAGCAAGAATGATGTGGTTGCATCAAAAGCCTCACCTTCTCTCCAAGGTGACAGAGTCTCTGGGTGGTGATGTTCTTGTCATTCTATGAATAAGAAACTTGTTCAAAAGCTTCTCAGAGTTGGCCATGGAGAGGAGATTTTAGGAGAAGTTCTTAGTTAACCTTGATGGTGACCCCAGAGTACCAGATGCCTGTGAGGTTAATAAGGGTTGGGACCATCTGTCTCTTCCCCAAGAGGGAGTTGGATTTTTTTCTCAGTCACAAATGTCACTGCCAAGAACCTAAAGATCTCAGGGGATAGAAATGAAGCATTTGGGCACTACTCAATTAATTTGCTGAAACACACAGAGTTAACCCCAATTGTGCCCCCAGACCATCAATTCCAATTGCAAAGACTGGAAAGTGGCTTAAGAGATCAGGCAAAGCTATGAATTGTCAGTGCTTCATTTCTGCTTTTGAGTCTGCTTTGGGTGTTGTGATGGTTTGGAATAGTATACATGCCCAGAAAAATATGTTCTTAAAGTAATTCCATTCTTGTGGGTGTGAACCCATTGTAAGTAGGACTTTTGATGAGGTTACTTCAGTTAAGGTATGTCCCACCTCAATCAGGATGGCTTTTCATTCTATTACTGGAGTCCTCTTTAAGAGAATGATATTCAGACAAAGAGAGGAAAAAACCACAGGAATCAAGAAGCTGAAATGGAACCTTGAAGAGAAGGGAGAGACCAGTAGATGCTGCATGTGCCTTGCCATGTGACAGAGGAACCAAGAATCACCAGTAGCCAGCCCCAGAATGCCACAGTTTTTGGGGAGAAAGCATCAATTTTATGATGCCTTGATTTGGGCATTTACCTAGCCTCAAAACTGTGAGGGAATAAATTCTCATTGTTTAAGCCAAACCATTTCATGTTATTTGCTTGAGCAGCCTAGGAAACTAAAACAGGTGTACTCTATTGATCATCTTGCATTTCTTCTGGAAGCATTTGGCATACTGAATTCTAAAAATCAGAGTTTATAGTTATGTAGGTAAAACAAAGAAGGTGGTTGTGATGGTTTGAAGCTGTATGAAACCCAGAAAAAATATTCTTAAACTTAATCCATTCCTCTGGGTGTGAACCCATTGTAAGTAGGATCTTTTGATGAGGTTACTTCTAATAATGTGTGGCCCTCTTCAATCAGGATGGGTCTTAATCCTATTACTGGAGTCCTTTATAAGTGGACTAATATTCAGATAGAGACGAGAACACCATGGTAAGTAAGAAGGTGAAGGTCAATGGAACTTGGAAAAGAAGAAAGAGGCGAGGAGAGGCCACCACTGTGTATTGCCTTGTAACAGAAGAGCCCACCAATAATCATTGGAAGTCAGTCCCAGAATGCAATCTTCAGGAAGAAAGCATTGCCTTGATGACACCTTGATTTGGACTTTTTCCTAACCCCAAAACTGTGAGCTAATAAATTCCCACTGTTTCAACCAACTCGTTGCATGGTATTCGCTACAGCAGCAAGGGAATAAACCCAATCCTTGCATTGTCCTTTGACTTGAGCAGCCATTCTTGAAACCCCCATAGATCTGTTTGCCTTCTGCTTTCATGGAATTTGACTGAGAATGATTCTTCATCTTTCCCTAGACCTCTTGTCCATATTCATATAACTGCTAGTCCAAAGAGAAGACGATTGTGTAGGGGAAAGCTAGCATAATAAGTATATAAAAAGAAAGGATATGAAAAATGCTGAAAAATAAAAGGCAGAGACAAATGTTTGTGTCAACTTATAAGCCATAAAAACACGCAGAAATATTTGGTTTCTGAAATTCAGCTACTTCTATGAGCTAATCCTGGAGAGGACAGCAACAAGGCCTGTGGATCATCTTGAATATACTAGCCCATCAGTTTATAAGTGGGTTTATTTTAGGTTACCTCATCAATTACAACTTATACACAATCACATGATCAAAAGAATTTGGTTAGCATGCAAGTTTTCAAATTCCCTCAGTCTGAGAGTAGCAACCATGTCTTTTCATCATTATATCCTCAACACTAAACATATACTAGGTGCTCGAATATTTAATGGAGGAATAAAATGAATGTCTTTGGCATTAAACAAAATTTGGCATATACATATAACGGAATAATATTCATCCATTAAAGAATGAAGTTCTGATAATGCTATAACATGGATGAACCTTGAAACATTATGCTAAGTTCAAGAAGCCAGACACAAAAGGACAAATATTGTATGATTCCACTTATATGATAAATGTAGAATAAGCCAATTCACAGACAGAAAGTACATTAGAAGTTACCAGGAGCTGCAGGGAGGGAGAATGGGTAAACAGTTTCTGTTTTGGGTGATGAAAATGTTTTAGTAATGGAAGGTGGTAATGGTAGCACAACTATGCAAAAGTAATTAATGCCACTGGATAATATACTTAAAATGGTCAAAATGGCAAATTTTATGTTGTATTTGTTGAAATAAAGATATTCTAAAGGAAAAAATATAATGAAGCATCTCATAGTATATAATGTATACATGATAGGATAAACTTAACATGCAAAGATTCACAGCTGTGCCTTCCCCAGCCAGAAGTGGTGGAAAGATCAAGAATCACGTGGGCAGATTGTTAGATGAAAACCAGTGAGAGCAGAAGAGGAACTGTACCCAGGGTGATTAGAGCCACCTGGTTATCTTGGCCACTGGCTCTACTCTTGGGCAAATCTGGGGATCACTTCAGGCCAGGATGGGCAGAGCATGAAGGTAAAGAATTAACTTGTGGGTGGAGTTTTGGTGGAAAATGAGGAGCACAGGAAAATCTACAGAATAAGTGGGACAAGGATGGGGGGAGGAAAGAGCCTTAGTGGAAGCTGAGGCAGAATGATTCCTATTTTGGCATCTCATAAGTGGGGTGCTCCTAAATTCTTGTCTCTGGCCCAGACTCTCACCTGAACTCCAATTGCACCACCTCCTAGACATCTCAACCCTAAAGACAATAGCCTCCTCAAAGTCAACAGGCATAACACCAAATTCTTCTTAGCCTGCCCTAACTCAGACCTGCATCTCCTACCGAGTGCCTTATATCCTTTAATCTAGAAACTGTGGTGTTATCCTCAACTCCTTCACTCCCACAATTAACCCATTACTAAGCCATGCCAATTCCCCCCCTAAACATCTTTTAACGATGTTCTATCCCTATTTATGCTGTGGACGCCTGTGGCAGTTTGATATTATTTATGAATTACAAAAAGAGATATAGATTATCTCTGTTCCTCTGGGTGTGATACCCTTTGATTGTATTAGATTCAGCTGAGATGTCTTTGATTAAATTATGTTAAGATTAGGGCTTTGATTTGACCA
>PVKH010043820.1:0-10673 GCA_004027955.1 Chaetophractus vellerosus | reverse complement strand
GGAAGGGGGGAGACCAGATGGGGGCAGGGGAGAAAGTTAATAGAGCAGCAGGTCCCACTGTGGGCAACGGGGGTGCAACTCTTCTAGAGAACTTTAAGGAACCTTGTGGAGCATGCATTAGAGTCCCCCCCACCCCACCCCAGAAAATTTCAGAGAGGATGGGGCATTTATCCAGCAATTCTTACCCCGTGGGTGCTGCTTGTCCCTGGGTGAGGGGCCATCTGAGATCTGAGGCAGAAAGCAGACAGGAATGCCTTGCCTGGGCTAGATCAGGGGTCCTCAGGTTTTAGCTGCATCAGGACCAACTGCCCCTCCCACCCAGGAGCCATCAAGGCTTCCTGGAGGAGGAGATCTGAAGGATAAGTTGAGCAAGGCAGATGGGCGAAGGGACTCCCCACGCTGTTGCTTGCAGGGCGCCTGTGCCCTCATGCCATAGGGTGTGCACCCTGGGAGTCCTTGGGGTGCCTGAGTCACACCTATATGTGTCTGCGTGTGCTATAACCTCTCATTAGCTCCTGGAAGGGGATCCCAGTAGGATAGTCATTTGGGGGAGTCTACCCTAATTGCTGCATTTACTGAATTGCAACATCTGGAGAGGGGGACAGCAGTAGCAGAAACAAAGCAGAAAGAATGAGGTTAAATTGCTTAGAGCTGAGGGGACCCTGGAGTGTTGGGGGGAATCTGCTTATATTTACACACCGTCTGATGCACATGGAGTATGCACCGATACGCTCCGATACCCACAGGGTACATGGGCATATGCACACATGCACATCACATACACTGAGGCTCACCTGAACATGCATGGACACACGCAGGGACATGGAGCACATACGCCAGGACTCATTCAAATACAGGGAACAGACCCACACACACAAAACACACACACACAGACTCTCACTCAGACACATAAGCAGTCACGTGCAGAAACACACTGCACACAGATTCTCTCTTGCAACACGTGTGGTAGCCACACACCCACACATATATACAAGAAACACATTTGGAGATTCACATCAAACACCCACAAGGGATGGTACACACACACACATACACATGCCTGTGCCACTTGTGCACACATACCTCCAATTAATGGAGTTGTCAGTCTACCAAAAAGAGGGTTGCTTTATAAAAGGACTTGGGCCCCAAGTCAGGGGGTTGTCAAAGCAAGGCGGGATGGAGGTGGTGTCCCTCTATCCCTCAACTAGCACCCACCAACCCAAGTCCAGCTAGTGGATTTCACTGGAATTAGCTCAGCTTTGTAATTAGCACATGAGTGGGCACTGAGGACCAGGGGTTCACTTTAAGAATCAGGCCTGGGGAAGTGGATGTGGCTCAAGTGATTGGGCTCCCACCTACCACATGGGAGGTCTTGGGTTTGGTTGCAGGTGCCTCCTGGAGAAGACGAGCAAGACAGCAAGCTGGCCCGGCAGGCAGGCATGGCAAACTGATGCAACAAGATGACACAACAAGGAGACACAGAGGAAAGACAATGAGAGACACAACAAAGCAGGGAGCTGAGGTGGCTCGAGTGATTGAGTGCCTCTCTCCCATGTGGAAGGTCCCAAGTTTGGTTCCCGGTGCCTCCCAAAGAGAAGATGAGCAGAAACAGAGCACACAGCAAATGGACACAGAGAGCAGACAGTGAATGCAAAAAAATGGGGGTGGGGGTGGGGGTAATAAATAAATAAAAACAAATCTTAAAAAAAAAAAAAAGAATCGGGCCTGAAGGTGTGGGGTAAAAAGAGAGGGGTGGGAAGATGAGCACACCGCCTCCCTCCCCCCCAACTAACCACTCTAAATTACACCTGTGGGTCCAGGCAAGAGCCACCATCTACAGGGCAAACATAAAGCCCCTGCACATGAGGTGGAAAACCTAAACACAACTTTCAGCATCTGCTTTAATGACTTCCAGCTATCAACAAGGAAGAAAACATCCACAAGAACATGGAGGAAAGTTTACATTTGGCAAAGAATGGAGGGAAACATACTACTGATAACTTTGTTTTTTTTTTTAAGGCGGTAATGGGGATTGAACCCAGGACCTCATACATAGGAAGCAGGTGCTCAACCACTGAGCTACATCCGATCCCCAATGAGAGCTGGTTTATCCGTCTGTTTGTTTTTTAGGAGGTACCAGAGATCGAGCCTGGGACCTCGTACATGGCAAGCAAGCGGTCAACCACTTGGGCTACTTCTGCTCCCCCGTACTGATAAGTTTTTACAAGCAAACATAGACTTTGGGCCACTGTCTAGACCTGCTATGTGAAAGCCTGAACACCACAACTGGGGATTAGAATATCACTTTACAGAATGACTAGTTTTCAAGCTTTGCCAATATCAGGGGGCACAGAGGAAGGGTCAGTATACTAGTTAGCATAAGGCTGTAACAAATACCCCCCAGGATTTCAGTGGCTCCATTTATTTAATTTCTTGCTCACAGGCATCCTGGTTGGTTGGCAGCTGTTCTACATCTGGTAACTTGCACACCAGACCCATTATCTTGTGGCTCCATCATTTCCTGGAGCTTGGGATTACCTGCTTCCACCTGGCAAATGGGAAGAGACAGACAGGGTGGAGAAGGCTCACCAGCTTCTTAAAAACTTTGGCCCAGAAGTAATCTATAAGCTTCCCTTCTGCCCATTTTCCACTCATGAGAACTATACACATGGCTTCCCTGGGTGCAAGAGCAGCTGTGAACATGTTCCCAGGCTGGGCAGCGCTCTTTCAGTCACAACTGTGCTTTAACCATAACCTCAGGGGAGGCAGCAGGAAGAGGCTGCACCAAATCCTGCTCCAAGACCAAGTTCCCAGTCCCACCCTGACCACCCACCCACCCACCCTGGTCCCTGCCTTTGGGGTGGGTGACCACAAATTTGAATTCTTTGAGGGTAAGGTGAACCTTTGATAAATCTTTAGCCCAGTTCAGACGGATGGTCACAAGTGTCCAACTCTCTTTACCCAAATATTCACTGAACCCTCACTGTGTGCCAAGCCCAATGCCCGGAACACGCTCATGAATTAGACTCCTTGCTTTGGAAGTTGTGTCTCTTGGTAAAGCAGAAAGAGAACAGATAATCTCTGAACATTGTGATTATCACTGTGATATCCCATTACGACCAAGATGGGAGAGCGGAAGGGCAAGGAAATCATCAAGTCTGCCTGGTGGTGGTGGGTGGAGGGTGATGGGGTTCAGGGAAGGGATGGGAGCAATATTTGAGAAAGAGGTCACCTTGATCCAAAGGGGATAGGGCATTCTAGTCACAGACATAATCCCCATGTGCAGATCAGTGTGCTAATCAGAAATTTAATAATTCCTGCTCCTAACATGAACCGCTGTTGATTCAAGTGCTAATCAGAAATCTGATCCCTTTAAACACAGATCTGTGTTGATTCATGTACTAATTATAAACGTATGCTGATGGTAAACTTTGTTCTGGTGCAGGGTTAAATCACAAACTTGGGCAGGAACTCTTGCTAATAATCACCAACTCAAAGAGATGCACAAGCTAATGGCCATCTTGAGTTGATTCGTATGCTAATTACAGTATCAAGATAATTTAATAGGGTGATAAGGCGTTATCTTCATAGTGAAGAAAACCGCAGACTCTGAAACCGGATAGCCTGGGTTCAAATCCCAGCTTTGCCACTGTGACTTTGGACAAATTTATTCCCTTCTCTGGGCCTCAGGTTCATTCCTGTAAAGAGGGCTGGTAGTAAATCAAATGGTTGTTGGCAGGATTAAATGAGATTGGAACGGTGCCTAGCACATTATAAGTGCTTACTCTGTTAAGTACCAGCTGTAATAATAATGATATTATGCAGCCAACAGCTACTGTCTTGATTTCATTCAATCCTCATGGTGGGCCCTGCCTCCAATTTCTTCACCACTACATACCTTTCCTGGCCCAGGTCTACGGCCTCATCCTCCATAAAAGCTTCCTAGACTTCCCAAAACATGCCTCAACATCCCCTTGCCCTCGCTCCCACAGCGCCCTCTCGGCTCTGTTCCCTGACCGGGGTATAACCGCGCAGCCGCCACCAGGGGGCAACAGCGCACCGCTCAGCCACGGTGCCCGCGGTGCATTGTGGGGGCCGTAGTCTAGCGGCTGATTAGGCGGCGGCTCCAGTGTGGCAGGAGAACTGTATTTCCCAGAAAGCGGCGCGACATCCTCTGCCTCACCTTGCCCAAGTCTGGAGGCTGAACCTCGCCCCCCGCCCCCACCCGAGAGAGGGCGCCTCCGGAGCGGCGCGAGGGACTGTGGGGTTTAGAGACTGGACTGCTAGACTCGCGGCCGGCTGTGCTGCGGGGGCGCAGGCAGCCCCCCGAGTTTGTGGGACTTTAGTGGGTGGTTAGGGTTGGACGTCTTGGTTCGGAGCTGCAGCCGCGCGAAGCTGGCAGCAATGCTGGGGGTCTACGCAGCCCCTTACCAGAAGGGAGAGTAAGACTTTTCCTGCGACCCAACCGTCCCCTCTCTCTGGCTTTATGTTAGCTCTCGAGTCTGCTTAAGGCGCTCTGGTCTTAAAAAAAAAAAACCCTGTCCCCTCTTTCCTCTCCTCACGGCCACTCTTCTCTCTTTAAAAAACAAGCAAATAAAATACAACCTATTATGGCAATTTTCAACCATACACAAAAATAGAAGAGCATAATGAGCCTCCAAGTACCCACCAACCACTTTCAACAGTTACCAACATATGGCCGAACTTGCTTTATTTATTCTCTCCCTGCCCTAATTATTTCAAAGCAAACCCCAGCCATTATATCATCCATAAATACTTACGCATGTGTTTGTAAATATAAGATTCTTTCTCACATCTTAAAAAATTAACAATAATCCATTGTTTTGCTCTCGCTGTCTGCTCTCTATGTGTTCTTCTGTGTCTGCTTGTCTTCTCTTTAGGCAGCATTGGGAACTGATCCTGGGACCTTCCGGAGTGGAGAGAGGTGCTCAATCTCTTGCACCACCTCAACTCCTTGGTCTACCACATCTCTTATTGTCTCTCTTCTGTGTCTCTTTTTGTTGCATCATCTTGCTGCACCAGCTCTCCACGCCGGCCAGCACTCAGTGCTCACCAGCACTCCTGTGCCAGCCAGCTTGCTTTTTTACCAGGAGGCCCCAGGAATTGAACCCTGGACCTCCTATATGCTAGACGTGAGCCCAATCACTTGAGCCACATCCGTTTCTCAACAATAATCTTAATATTGTCTATTATCCAACCCTTCTTCAAATTTCCCGGGTTATGACTATCTTTAACTGTTGGCTTGTTCAAATCAGAATGTAAGCAGGGTGCACACGTTGCATTTGGTTAGTTCTTCCCTAAGTCTTCTATAACAGTTCCCGCTCTCTCTCATTCATCCCACAGACTGATTTGGCTGGTTGCACTTCTTTGTGGCCTTTAATATGTTTTTCTGTCCCCCATACATACTGCTAGGTCTAGAGACTGGGTCAGATTCAGATTCAATTTTGGGGTAAATGTATTTCCTGAGTGGCATTGAGTTCTCCTTTTAGGAGGAATATAAACTTCCTATTTTTGTGTTACCAAGATCCATTGTTGGGTTTGAATGTTGTTAATCTGATTCATTCATTATAAAACCACAGCCAAACATCAGGAAGGAAGTGTCTACACACTCCTCCCTCCATCTTTCTCCACTACTCCACAAAAATGAAACTGTCCTTGTAGCTGTCTGCTCTCTGTGTGTTCTGTGTCCGCTTGTCTTCTCTTTAGGCAGCACCGGGAACTCATCCTCAACACACTGGTCCTACAGTAACAGTTGACATTCCAGACCTGTCCTGTACTGTCCAGTATGGTGGCCACTAGTCACACGTGGCTATTGAGGACTTGACTAGTCCTAATTGAGATGTATTATAAGTGTAAAATACACAGTGGGATTTCAAATACAGTGCGAAAAAAAGTGAAATCTTTAATAATTTTCAAATAATATTTTGGCTATAGTAATAAACATGTATAAATAAAATATTCTACTAAATTAATTTCATTGGTTTCTTTTTAATTTTTAAATGTGGCTTCTAGAAAATTTAAAATGACCTCTATGGCTCGCATTATTATTTCTATTGGAAAATGTTGTTCTAGAACAGTGTTTCTCAAAGTGTGATCCCTGGGCTGGCAGGCTCAGCATCACTTGAGAACTTGTTAGAAATGCAAATTTTGTGTTGCCCTCAACCTACTGAATCAGAATCTTCAGGGAGAGGACCCAGCAGTCTGCCTTTTAACAAAGCCCTTCAGACCATGCCTGTCTTAAAGCTCCCCTCTTTATTTCCATGACTGGGTACTCTCCCAAACTCACACACTACTCACCCCTTCACTGTATCACCCAGTCCAAGCACCATTACCTCCCACCTGGACCATTGCAATAGCTTCCAGACTGGTTTCCTGCCTCTAATCGTGCACCCTCCACTGTAGCCCTCACACCTCAGTAGGAGGATCTTTCAAAAACTTAAATCACATCACATTGCTTCCCTGCTTAAAACCTTCCAATGGCTTTTTTTTTTTTAATTAGAGAAGTTGTGGGTTTACATAAAAA
Organism: Chaetophractus vellerosus; assembly: GCA_004027955.1. NCBI lineage: Eukaryota > Metazoa > Chordata > Mammalia > Cingulata > Chlamyphoridae > Chaetophractus > Chaetophractus vellerosus. Next base: position 4,129 of record PVKH010043820.1, on the reverse strand, counting down.
TCATGTATCCAATACAACATTTCCATATACCAACCTATTATTAACAGCTTGCATTTGTGTGGTACAATTGATGAAAGCACATTTTTATAACTCTGCTATTGGCTATAGTGTATGGTTTAACTTAGGTTTCTCCATTTGTGTTCAAATCCCAGCTCTGCCATTGTGACTTTGGGCAAGTTTTTCCCTTCTCTGGACCACAGTTTCATTCCTGTAAAGGGGATCTCAAATGGTTGTTGGGAGGATTAAATGAGCTTGGAGAAGCACCTGGCACATGATAAGTGCTTACTCTATAAGTATAGCTGTAATAGTAGTAATGATAATATGCAGCCAACAGTTACTGTCTTGATTTCATTTAATCAGGCAATTTCATGGATTAAAAAAAATGTATTCTAGTAATATGTATGTGACCTAAAATGTCCCCTTTTAATCACATAGATAATTCAGTGCTGTTAATTACACTCACAATAGTGTGCTACCGTCACCACCGTCCATTTCCAAACCTTTACGATCAACCTAAATAGAAATTCTGTATAATTTAGGCATTCAACTCCCCATTCTACACTCCCAATCTATCCCCTGGTAACCTATATTCTAGGTTCTAATTCTGTGAGTTTGCTTATTATAATTAGTTCATATCAGTGAGATCATACCATATTTGTCCTTTTGTGCCTGGCTTATTTCACTCAGCATAATGTCTTCAAGGTTCATCCATGTTGTAGCACATATCGGGACAGCTGAATAATATTGCATTGTATATATACATCACATTTTCTTTATCCATTCATCAGTTGATGGACATTGGGTTGCTTCCATCTTTTGGCAATTGGGAATAATGCTGCAGTGAACATCGGTGTGCAAATATCTGTTTGAGTCCCCCAATGGCTTCTTAATGCACTTAGAATAAAATCAGAACTCCTCTCTGTGGCTCCTGTGGCTCCCCAACATGTGGCTACTGAAGCCTCCCCCTTTTCACCTCATCCTGCCACACTCCCTTCACTCTCTTTGCCTCAGACATGCCAACAGTCTCACTTTTCCTGCACACTCCTAGCCCTTTCCTGCCTCAGGGCCTTTGTGCTGGCCATTCTGTCTTCTGGGAACATGGTTCTCCCAGATCTTTGCAGGGCTGGCTCCCTTTTTTTTGGGTCTGTGGCCAAATGCCCCCTTCTCAAAACTGCCGTCAGTGGTCAGTGTCACCACAACTAAAGCCTGCTCCCCACCTCACCCACACACCACCACCCATCTTTCATTCTCTGCGTGGCACACATCACTCGCTGTTCTGTCTCTTCTTCATCCATTTGTCTGTCTCCCCATCAATGGTGTAAGCACCCAAGGGCAGGCACTCACCCCTCTCACATTATCATTTCTGTGTCCCCAGCTCCCCACACAGTGCCCACACATAGTATGTGCTCAATAAAGGTCTGTTGACTGGCCCAGTGAGTGAACTGCTCCAGCTGCTTCTCCTAAGACTCTCTGCCTGCCTCCACCTATTCTGAAGTCAGAGGATGGTTGGTATTCTTAGCACTTTAAAAATAGCAGAACATTCCTGTGTAGTGAAGAATGAATCTTACCCAAAGAGAGGTCTGGCCTTTACCCTCAGTGACTGGAGGTGCTCTCTAGGCTTCTGGGATGCCTGGCCTGACTGGAATGTCCTTGTTTGCCTGGCGGCTTTGGCCATTAGACAGTCTAACAATGTAATTTATAATGGGGACTTTGGGACACAACACATCAGTTCCAACCTCGGGAGGATCTGGAGACCAAGGGTATCAGCTCAAACTTCCAGGAAGGGCTGGAGACTAAACGTCAGCCATGCAGGTAGTATGTGATCAAGCCCCAATAAAAATTCTGGACACAAAAGGCTTGGATGAGCTTCCTTGGTTGGCAATACTCTGTGCATAATGTCACACATAGTGATAGAGAGGAGATGATGGTGTCCATGACATCACTGGGAAAGGGTGACTGGAAGTACCACATGTGGACTCCTCCCAGACTCTGCATCTCTTCTTTTGGCTGGTTTTAATTTGTATCCTTTCACTATAATAAAACTGTAGCAGAACTTATAGTACTTTCCTGATTTCTATGAATCATTCAAGCAAATTTATGAATCTGAAGGTGGTTGTGGGGTCCCCTGAATTTGTAGCCAGCTTATCTGAAGCAAGGGTGGTCCTGGGGACCCCCAAAGTTGTAGCTGGTATTTGCAGTGAAGGCAGTCCTGTGGAGGATTGTTCCTGTGGTGGTTTGGAAGTATGTACCCAGAAAAACATGTTCTGTGGGTGTGAATCCATTGAAAATAGGGCCTTTTGAGGAGGTTACTTCAGTTAAGGTGTAGCCCAACAGAATCAGAACGGGTCTTAATCCCATTACTGGATTCCTTAATAAGCAGAATGAAATTCATACACATGGAGAGAAAGTCATGGGAAGAAGGCAGAAGTCAACAGAAGGAAGAGAAGCCAGCAGAGGCCACCATGTGCATTACCATGCCACAGAAAAGCCAAAGACCAAGGATCTCCAGCAGCCAGGACCAGGATACCACAGCCTTCCTGGAGAAAGCAGCGCCTTGATGACACCTTGGTTTTGGGATTTCCTAGCCTCAAAACTGTGAGCCAATAAGTTCCCATTGTTTAAGCCAACCCATTGCATGGCATTTGTTTTAGCAGCCAGGAAATGAAAACAGTTCCTTTTGACTTTGCAGTGTGCAAACTTACTGCAATTTCCCGACCTGATTCCTGGCTTCTGCCACCTTGGGAGATCCAAGCACATGGAGTCTACTTTCCAACTGGGGCACAGAGGGCTGGAGCCACTGTAACTGTTAGGGTCCAATCAGGAGACAGAGACCACTTGCATGTTAAAACATATGGATGTCAACACATGAAGGTGGTTATACAGGGGATGGAGAAGCCAAGGGGAAATCAGTAGCAGCAAGAAGCCACTGCCACTCCAGGCTGGAGGAACAGAGGATGAGGTGGTATCACCAGAGTCCTATCTACACGGCTACCTGAAAGAAGCCAGAAACACAGGGACTCATCTGGTGGGCAGGAGTTGGAACTGTGGAGGAGGCATAACCACCGGTAGGGAGGGGAGACTTCCCTGGCTTCTTTTTCCTGCCCTCCAGTCTTCAGCCAGTGCCCCCTGTTGGCCAAACTCTAGCCAGATCCGGCTGACAGAGAACACTGGGGACCATAGCCTGGGGTACAAGCAGAAAGGGGAGGGTGAGGCACAGGTCTGGGACAAATACAGCCAGGATAGCACAGCATGGATTTCCCAGTACACCAGGGTTCCCGGCATACCCCGTCGGCCTATACCAGGTCCAGCTTACTGACTGAAGTTGTGTGCCAGGTTGCTGTAGGATAAAAGTTAGGGTTGAATTTGCAACCCTAGCGTTTCAGTTACCTATTGCTGTACAACACACTACCTCAAGACTTAGAGGCTTAAAAGACCATTTTATTTTCTCTCTGACTCTTTGGATGAGGAATTCAGGAAGGGCTCAAATAGGCTGTTCTAGCCTGGTGTCTTTCATGTGTTTGAGGGCAGACGTTGACTGGGGCAGCAGACATCTGAAGCTTGACTGAACTGATGTCCAAGGTGTCCATATGGTTGGGGGCTGCTGGCTATTGGATGGGCAGCTGAGCTGTTGACCAGAGCAACTACATGGGACCACTCCTGCACAGTGATCTCAGGATAGGTAGGCTTCTTACGTGGCAGCTGGCTTTTCCCAGAGCAAGGGTCCCAAAAGATCCAGGCAGAAACTTGGTGGCCTTTTCTCACTCAGCCTCAGAAGTCGCTACTGCTACTCCCTCTGGGTCAAAGCAGTCACAAGCCCACCCAGATCCAATATGAGTCTACATTGATCCCACCTCTAGATGCAGGGAATCAATACCCATGTATTTTATTATTTTATTTTATTTTATTTATTTTATTTTATTACATATCCCCCCCTTTCTGCTTGCTCTTGCTGTGTTCATTTTTGTGTTCTTCTGTGTCTGCTTTGTCTCCCCCCATTGCGGCGACACGCCAAGTCAGCTCACCGTGCGGGCAGCTTGCCCCACTCGTGGGCGGCTCTGCCCCACCCATGGCGGCTTGCCCTCTCAAGGCAGTCTGCCCTCTCGGAAAGGCCCCTGGGAACCGAACCCGG
>PVKH010043819.1:0-10682 GCA_004027955.1 Chaetophractus vellerosus | reverse complement strand
ATAGGTAATAGTACAATTATAAAGAAGTTCTTTTATCAATTGTAACAAATGTACCACACTAAATGCAAAGTGTTAATAATAGGGTGGCATATGAGAACTCTATTGTATGCATGACTTTTCTGTAAATCTACAACTTATCTAATTTTATAAGAAGAGTAAAGGAAAGGTCATTGAAGAAGGAAAGAGACATGTCCATGGAGCAGTGAGAAGTCATGTTTAAGCAAAGACTATGTGTGAAAGAAAAGATGAGTTCTAGCTCTATCTTGTCTCACATACAGCCTGTCCTACTATGTGAGAATATTGCTCAAGTTTCTCTCAGTTGCATTTTTCCTTCATGTCAATGAGGTACCCAGTTTCTCTTGCCAATAGCTGCACCATCACTGTCGCTCTCATTCAAACTTCACGCCTCAGCTGAAATGCCAAACTGTAGTCTCCAGCATCAAGTTGTTTCTTCCTTCTAATTTGAAGTCTGAATCTCATAATTACAACTCAGAGTTCAGCTGGAGCTTCCCTGTCCTTTCAGATCGCTGCAATTCCCCAAAGCTGCACTTTGGGGAAGTAGAGAGCTGTCACTAAGGGCATCCTGTTTTGGGTCCCCTTCATCTGAAGGCTCCTTTGTGCTTCTCTAGATTCTATCTCCCCTCACATCACCACCCTACAAGTCTCTCTCTGCACATCATTCTGAGGTTACTAAACTCGATGACAGAGTTAAAGGGGGAAGTAAAGTTTTAAAAATGGAAAGGAAGGGTGTGTTTACATGGCAGGAATGCATTCCACCTGACTTTAAACATGAAGAACCACCGAGCTTCCCATTCACATCTCACTCCCCCCGTCCACAGTCTTCACAAAACATCATCTAACTGTGTCTTCTTTCTCTATGCCTGTCCGTTCATCTATATTTTTTCTCCTCTTTCCAATAAGGAGGAAAAAGAGGAAAAAGTCCTCTGATTCCTCACAGTAAGTAGCTCTTGATGCTATTGATGCTCACCTTCTCTCTCAAGCAGATTACCAGGATGGTTTATATTAAAATACTTCCTCTTCTAAATGAAAAACTCATGCTGGCTTAAGGACGATACAAGTTATACATTGGTGCCATTTTTATACTCTTCCTAGACCAGAGTTCCTGCAGGACTCTTCCTCAATTTGTCTTACTCATCTTAGGAATTCCCAGCACCCAGCTTTGAGTCTAATATGCCTTCCATATGCCTGTGCTGTTGCACTGAGCATAGGAAAGGTACATTAAAACTTAGTAAGTTCACAAAGAAAATACTGTATAAATTTGTAACTTGGGTTCCTTGTTAATTAGTGGGAACCTATATTTCCTCCAATGTTTGCAGGACTTCAGGTACACAGAAGTTCAAAGCTGTGCTGTACAATACATCACACAATACAATACACTCCACACTCCCACACCTACCTTGTTCCATACACACATTGCAAACGCCATGCCACATCCACCATTATACCGTCTTACATGCCTCTCTGACATCACATCCCTTGGCAAACACAGTCCTATTATCCTAACACACTACACTACACCAGAGTGAACAGTACAAACTATATCACACACCACTACACAACCCATACCCACCATCCCCAAGAGACCACATTACAGCAACCACACAACACACCATTCTATAGAGTGCTGCTTCCAACACTGCATCACATCACACTACAATCCACAGTACCCCACACCAAACATACAAATGGAAATTATTTGGATGTTGTACATTGGGGACTGGTTCCATTTTGAATGAAAATAGGGAATATTGAGAATCAAGGAAGTTGCAATTTCCTATGCTTTATGGCCATACGATAATGACCATGATAAAAATTATTATAGACTTCAAGGAGAGAGATTTAAGTCCATACTAAAATAAAGACAAAAATACTTATAAGGAAAACCATAGTTATGTAGGTAAACCAGGAAACAGGGATGCAGAGAAGGTAAATTGAGTACTGATAACTTGTTGGTGATCCAGCATGACTTTTAAGATCACGTGTTGGCCTGTCTCCTGACACTCTTCTTCTCTGACTCGGCAGCATTTGTTACAAGATGTGGTAAATATTAGTCTGTTTGTCTTGTCCCTTTAGCCTACTCCACGATGGCAAAAATTACATCTTTCGCTTTTTTTAAACTCAGACTTTTCCCCAGCACATGGTACACAGTAGGCATTCAAACAGTTTTGTTTTGTTTTATGGAATCACTCTGCTGAACAGGGAGATTAACTTATTACAGAAGGTATAAAAATATAACTTCCACATACATCTACTCTAAGGACAGCTATAAGATTATGTGATATTGTTAAGGCATTTTTTTAAACTCCGGCTTCTTCATTCATTTTCATACCCTTCCAAATTTCATGGGAAATTTTAGGTCATTCAATTTCAAACAGGGCTGAGTAACAGATTTCAAATTAACTAAAAGTAGATTTCCCTGTGATTTAAAAGTGGAGTAAGTTTCTAATCAATTATGCATATAGTTCACTTGGCTTGTCCTTCACAGCATAGAATTTCTAATGGTGTTTAAAGTTGGGAAAACCACCAACAGTGTCTCTACCACATGCTATCGTTTTCTTTAATTACAGTACTATTTGGTTTCTTAATGAAGCAAAAATAAAATCCAATATATAAATGTTATGACATTTAGGGATATCTAATTCATACTCTTATCCTGTGATTGATTTTCTTTGATGAAGAATTAGAGTGGGTTAAGGCCTTTAAAACTAAATATATTCTAAGCTTCTCAATCTATCAGTCTCCAAATAATTGTATTTCACTTTATTTTCAAAGCCATTCAAGTACAACTCTTTGAGGAAATCTTTCTCAGCACAGGTATCTTCATGAAAATGCAATCAATGTAATTTATCATGCACTTGAATTTGAAAAAGACTAGTCCAAACTGCATGTTAACTCTGAAGGCAGTCACACTGCTGTTATTTATCATAAAAATACTTTTCTGTCACCTTGCCTTCATCTTTATGTTATGAATCAGCTAATGTAAAATGAGAGGATAAATATTATAAATAAAAATATCTTTAGTAAATCTTAAGATTTGAAACTTACATTGCCCAGTATTAGTGATTGTATCCATTTTAGTTTGAATAATCATGTATTAGAATATATGTTTGAAATTGTATGCATTTCAGAATATGTAAAGCAAATTCATATTTTGACAATATTTTAATATATACACAGAAGGTGAGGTAAGCCGTTTTGTTTTTATGACTCTTATTTTAATTTCTCAAAATTTCATTGGTGATGGTGAAGAAATTATAATTAATATATGTTTTTCCTGTTTTCATTTCCCAAATGGCTGCCCATACAAAGTGCCAGAAATGTTTTGGCTTTTATAAAGGGGATATATTTGGGGTAAAAGCCTAGTTCCAAAGCCATGAAATGTCCAAATCAAGGCACTATCAGAAATGCTTTCTCACCAAAATCAGTTGCTATTGATCCTGGTATGTTGCCATGTGGTGAATCAAGATGGCGGGTGATCCCTGCTGAGGTCTCTGCCCTCTCCTCCAGAATCTACTGTCACCCAGAGCTTAGCATTAGGTAACCAGGTATAGTGCTTGTCTCTTCCCAGGCCTCCTCTATCACTCTCTGTTGCTCCACTTTCTTCCAGAGTTCAGCTGTGAGCTATCAGGTATATGGCTCATCTCTCCCTGGGCCTCAGCTCCTTTAGCCTTTCAAGGCTTCTGTTTACTTGCAGTTCTCTCTCTCACATTGCATGATCAATATAATATGGCAGCTCCCTTTTCCTATCTCTCTGTGTGTCTCCATTTATATCAGACTGAGCAAGGGGATGGAGATTCAATCTGAGTCACACCTCACACTTCTCTCCTAACATAGCCCAATCAAGAGTCTCACACCCACAGGAATGGATCAGTTGAAAAACATAATCTTTCTCTTTTGGGCATTCATAATCAGTACAAAACAATTTTTTAACCACATGGAAATCACTGTGCTAGAATTGAGAGGAATTAGAAACTGGAAGAAATGGTCCTTAAATCTTGTATCCACAACCTGGTGGAGGAGATACAAAAATGAAGACAAAATTTACTTATAGATGCTGTGGTAGGCAGAATTTTAATAAGACCCCCAATGGTCTGCACCCTTGCATGATCCCCACTTGTTGAGTATAGAAGAGACCGGTGACCATGATGGCATATGACTCCTGTCATTAGGTTGTATATTTGGCACAGTTGACTTAAAAAGGGAGGTGGCCCTCGGTGAATCTGACCTAACCAGATGAGTCCTAAAAAGGCATGGACAAGGATTCAAAGTGCAAGGGGGAGTCCACTTGAGAGAGATTCTCCATTGCTGGCTTTGAAGATGGAGAGCGTCATATGGTGAGGAATGTAGATGGCTTTTAGGAGCCAAAGAGTGGCCCCCAGCTTATAACCAGCAAGGAAACATGGACCTTAGTCCTATAACTGCAAGGAACTGAATTCTGCCAACAGGCTGAATTAAGATGGAAGCAGATTCTTCCCCAGAGCCTCCAGATGAGAATTCAGCCCTGATGACACCTTGATTTCAGCCTTTGAGATGCTGAGCAGAGAACTCAGTCACACCATGCCTGGACTTCTGACCTACAAAACCTTGGAGATGATAAATGATTTAAGCCTCTAAGTTTGTGGTAATTTGTTACACAGCATTAGAAAAGCTAATACAGATGCTAATACAAAATAGGTACACATGAAGCAGCTGATCTCTAGGCACTCTTTTCACGATAAATTCTTTGATATTATTATGAGAACTTCAGTTTACAGTTATGCATTTGCTTTTATTCATTTACCAGATATTTATTGATTCCTAAGTACCAGGCATTGAGGATAAAACTTTTAAAATCTTCCTTACATTAGAGTGGACTTAATGGTATTCTACTATAGCCATATTGTGGTTCTAGCAGTGGAAGAAATTACAACACTGATGTGGAACCAGTGGCCACTGGAGGCTCTGGGGGCAGGGAGAGGGAAAAACAATTGTAATACGGGGACTTTTTCAGGACTTGGGAATCATCCTGAGTGACAAAGATAGATATAGGCCATTTTATATCATCACACAACATGTAGGACTGTGTGGGAGAGAGTGTAGACTACAATGTGAACTACGATCCATGCTTAATGGCAAAGCCCCAGGATGTGTTTATCAATTGCAATGAATGTGTCACACTAATGAAGGATGTTTATGTGGGAGAGTGTGGGAGGTGTGGGGAATGGGGCATATGGGAATCCCTATATCTTTTGTGTAACATTTATGTAAACTAAGTATATTAGTTAGCCAAAGGGGCACTGATGCAAAATAACAATAATTGGTTGGTTTTTATGAAGGATATTTATTTGGGGTAGAAGTCCACAATTACCAGGCCATAAAGCTTAAGTTTCTTCCCTTACCAAAGTCCATTGCCACGTGCTGGAGCAAGACAGCTGCCGACGTTTGCCAGGGTTCAGGCTTCTTGGATTCCTCTCTTCCCGGGAGGCATTTCTCTCCGGGCTTAGCTCCTCTGTTTCCTCCACAAGGTCAGCTATAGACTATGAGGCTCTCTAGGCTTTGCTTCTCTCCACAAAGCCAGTTGTGAACTCTCAGGCAAATGGCTCGTCTCTATTCTGGGGCCCTCTCTCCTTCCTCACAACTAAACTCTATTACTTTCGGGGCTCCAGCTCAAGACTCCAGCATCAAAACTGCTTCTCAAAACTGCTCCCTCTGTCCTTTGCCTTGGCTTTCCTATTCGATTCCCCCACCCACCAAGGGGTAGGGCTCAACGCCCTACTGACGTGGCCCAGTCAACACCCTAATCATAACTTAATTATGTCCAGATTAACAGATCAGTTTACAAGCATGAGTCAATATATATTTTTGGAATTCATAATTACATCAAACTGCCAAACAGTTACACCAAGTATCTTTTAAATAATAATAATAAATAATAATAATAATAAAAAGATGTCAATTCTACACACACACACAAACAAAAATCTTCCTACATTCAATATCTTGTAAATTACCAAAATATAAATGGAGGGGCCCTTCCTATTTAAATAATCCCTTGTATTAATTCCTTCTCTTCTGTCGACACCAAAAGGCAAGACTAGGCTTAAACTAGGCCCTCACTAAATCTCTTCTGGCAACGGTGCAACTGCCATACTAGTGTCCCTGATTTTTAGCCCATTCTCTTCCTTTCATGCTGCTGCCAAGCTGTCCTTCATAAAAATGAGATCTTTTCACTTACAGGCTCAATATTCTTAAAAATTACCCTTTCCCTATATGATATTTAAAATCCTGGGCATGAACCCAGGGGACTTCTGATGGGGCCCCTGGACATCTTCAGTCTCATCAGTCTGCTTCTTGCCTCTCTTTTTACAATCCAGGAGACACCTGTAAATTCAGGCTACTCCCACACTGTTTCATTTGACACTTGGTCTCCTCTACTTTCTATATAGCATGGATTATATTTCCAGAACCCCCCCCCCCTTTCATTAAATTGTCCAATTAATTGGCATGAATTTGTAGCATATTCTCTTGGGGTCAAAAATTCATAACAACTATATCTGGAGTTAAACCCCCATTTTCCCCTAATATTGTATATGTTTTCTTGCTGTCCTGATAAGTCTCCATCTTTTGTCTGTTTCCTCGGTGTTCCCAAAGTACTAGGTTTGGCTTTTGTCAACCATATATTTTTATTTATTTTCTGTTTATAATCTCTCCTGTTTATTATTTCTTTTTTCAATCTTTCTCAGATACACTTTATATATTTTCTAGCTTCTTGAATCAAACTCTTCACGAATCTCTTTTCATTCAGTAAAAATTAAGAAGGATCTGTTATTCTGTTATTAGCTCTTTTTTTTTTTTTTTTTTTTTTTTTTTTTTTTTTTTTTTTTTTTTTGGTACCGGGGCTGGGAATTGAACCTGAGCCGGCACTCAACCACTAAGTCACACTGGCTCCTTTGAATTGATTTTTCTCATTTGTTTGCTTGTTATCTGTTTTTTGTTGTTGTTGTTTATTGAAGGCAACAGGGACTGAACCCATGACCTCCCATGTGGGAAATGTGCTCAACCACTTGAGCCACATCTGCTCACCATTACCTCATTTTGAGATAAGAAATTTGAGGCATTGTGCATTAACTAAAACACTCATGGTCTCTGGATGTTAGTGAAATAATTGGATCTGGAGCCCTTACAAACAAAATTCACAATCCTTTCCTACAACACTAATATCTTTCCTGTTTATTATAATGAATACATTGGGGGTGTAAATTTCCCTGAAAATATAGTTTTAGTTGTACCCCTAGGTTTTCAAATATAGTACCTACATTTGTGATTTTTTCTTTAATGAAATATAGCTAGGAATGTATTTTCTAGCATCCAAATATATGTCTTTGATGGTTTGTTTTGAATACCTTCAATTTTTATTTTTAGTTTAATTGCTTGGGTTTGGAGGTGATACAATGTGTGATATTGAGCCTTTGAAATGTATTGAGAATTTGTTTGTCAACTGGTATTTGGCAAGTTCTATAAATGTTCACTGTTTGCTTGAAATGATAAAGCTTGCTAATTGCATTGCTCAAATCAACATCCTTACTTCTATGTTTCCTCTCTTACTCCATCAAACTTTTATAGAGATGTATGAAAATCTTTCCTTATGAATCTGTTTCATCAAGTTCTTTTATACTTCTAACAATATCTGGTAAATTTGTTTTGAGTGTTTATCAGGTACATACATACTTTTCTTGGAGCTGTGGAATTTTAATTGGAAAAGTTCTTTAGGAAGTAAGTCTTTAATTTTTTTTTTTTTTTTTTTTTTTTTTTTTTTTTTTTTTTTTTTTTTTTTTTTTTGCTTCTTTTTACAATCAACCTTCCCTTCTGAGTCAACACCAGACTCTGGTCCTTGGAAGATAATGTAAAATGGCCAATCCTATCACAAGCCAATGATCAGACAGGACAAGATTCCCTCTGCTGACCATTCTCTTCCCTGCTTCCCCCAACCACTGCAGATTTTCACTTTTATATGAACTAATTGTAGATAGTGGCCATTCTAGTGAAACCCCACGCTTCACATCACTGAGTGTCTGGTACCAATCCACTCCCATGCATTGAGTGTTTTGCTCCCCACCTTTACTCAACAAGAATAGTGACTTCAGTTCTTTTCCAGCTTCTTGATCCCAAACGAATAGGCACATGGCTTTCACCCCAGCTTATAATCACATTTGTTTGTTCTGTTTCTGGTCACCAAAAATGAACCTATTGTCTTTGACCAAGGTTTATTATTACCATTAGGTAAAATATACGTTTTATCAATTATTCTTGCGTTTAGAAAGTGTAGGGTTATTTCAAACCATCTGATCTTCAAGTCCTACTACAATAGTAAAAGTAACACATTGTACTTCATACAATAATTTTACATGTATTATATCACTTGATAATTACAAAAAAGTAGTGCTATGAATGATATTACTTTCATTTTATAGAAAAACAAAACAGGATGTTATACATATTGTCAAAATTCATATTCTTAGAAAAGATGGAAAAGGATCTAGATTTTCTGGAACCAGATATGGTCACATTGTATTTTTCTACATTTCATTAAAGGCTAACCCTACTTATTAGAAAATATGTTTGAGAAAGTGATCAATTAGAAATTAGTTTTCATTCTTGATTTTGATATTTTATATTTATACTACCTTTAGAGGTTCAGGAATCTTATCTTGAGCTACCTCTTCTCTCAAATTGATGCCCTTATCACCATGTCTTTTTTTTTTTTATCACCATGTCTTAAATAGTTACTTTTCTTAGCAGAACCAGAGAATTGTTGGAGTCAACACTGAATATAAATTTTTGTTCAAATGGGCATCTAACCCATTTGAGAAATTGAGAAATCAGAAATCAGCAGACAATGAAGAAAAGAAGTCTGCCTATGCCATGTCCCACTTCAGAGCACCTCTAGGAAGGAGGGAGGTAAAAAGGAAAAATTAACATAAAATGTAGCACATTAAAATTTTAACTCCAAAATAAGAATAGTTTTGTGGAATTGTATGTACATGTATATACATATACATATATAGCAAAATCAATAAATATTAATTAAATCATGCAATATTTAATTTGGAAAATACTGCCTGTATGTTGTTCAACTGTGATTATATTTCAATAGATTTTATAAAATGAATAACTATTAGAATTTCAATAAATTATATACATTATAGTATTATGCTGATTAAGGAGAACATTGTACATATTTTCTTTTTGTGGTAGAATTTGAGTCACCTAAATTTCTAGTCAATTATTTTTATAAAGATGTTAACTATAGAATGTAATTTCTATGCCCAATTTTCAAGTATAATAAATCAAACATAGAGCTTTGGTACCTTAATTGTATGAAGTTAGGAAATGCAATTTTCATCTCTCTGCTATAAATAACGATGATGATCACAATGAATCTTGATTAGTTTTTTTCTATAGTATTTTTCTACGCAGCATTTTATTAGCAACAATTTCAATCATTTTACCTAGAACTGGACAGATACTGCTCTAGGGTGGCATGAATTTTGCTCCTACGTAAATCAGCAACTAGTCAAGAAAACAGAGACTATTCTAGGTATTTAATTAATGGAATTTAATATAGGGAATTTAAATTACACAACCAAAACAGACCAGGGCGGTTAGCCGAGGGAAACTAAAATCTATAGATAGGTTAAAGTTGCCAGCATTTTAGAGCATAGGACAGGGGTTTCTCAGAGACAGGCAGATCTCTCAGAAGGGGGTTTATTAGGATTTGGGGGCCCCAAATGTCAGGAATGTTGTTCGTACCTCAGGAATTCAAAGAAGGGGCCCCAAGTGCAGGAGTTTAGAAGAGGGCAGTAGCTGAGATTGTGTGATGAGGCTATTTCCAGGAGTGCCAAAAGAAGAGAGAAGGAGTAATGATGGGCAAGTGGATGGGAAAAACAAGGAAACAGGAAGAATCAAGTCTCTTCTGACTCTCGACTTCCCAGTTCCTTCTAGGGTCCCAATTATTAGTAGAGCCAATAATTGGGCTATCAAAGGTGTGCCTGGATTTGAGAGAAAATAGCTAAATTTGGTGCAGCTATGGTATAATTTCATGTTTAATAATAGACACTAAAGAAATTTATTTATAAAAATAATCATATTGGAAAATATATACCGTGTTTTAAATAAACCTCTATCAAACACTATGCAATTTGTAATACCTGCATAATTACAAAAATGTTTCTGGTAAATTATTACAGACTATGAATCATTAATTCACATTCTGTATATTTTTAAAGGATACACAAATATAATCCCACCTATGTCATTTTCTTAAACATAGCTTGAGGTTTTATATGGTATATATTTTTTAAAAATACTAATCCTAGTATATAGGAACTATTGGGTAATTAATAATAAATATATTAACATTATATTTCCAGCAGTGAAACAAATTCTTAAAAAGTCAGATTGAAACATGCATGTGCTGTTCTTTCACTCTAGTCAGTGTTCTCTTTAATGACATAAATTAGTTCTATTCACTCCAATTCTGGTGTCTGGAAGTAACTCCTAATAGACTGTCTTTCCCACAGAAAATAATGATGAGCTCAGGACAAAATACACAAATAACAACCTGAAGGCTTTGGAGCATAAACAAAAGCAAGCAGATTTTGGCAGAGATGTGAAACATGAAA
>PVKH010043818.1:0-10672 GCA_004027955.1 Chaetophractus vellerosus | reverse complement strand
TGTGCCCAATTGCACTTTCTCTCCTTCCTCACATATCTGCTTCTCTATGTATTTACTTCCCAGGTTCCAGGACCAAAACTCCAAACTCCTTTCTCTGAAGTGCAGTTTCACATCCTACTGACATGCTCCAATCAAAGCCTCAATCATTATTTAATCAAGTAAAATTGAAACCTCTGAATCCAATATAATCTAATATGCCCAGAGGAACAAACCAATTTACAAACATAATCCAATATCTATTTTTGGAATTCATAAACAATATGAAACTGCTACACTCCACCATCTGAGTTCCAAGAATACATTGCAATATTTTAAAAAAACTTAAAATAATACAATGTAAATACAGAATCATATCACAATCAGTATAAAGAAATACATTTTGTCTTGAGGCAAAGTCCCGTCTGGCTGTAGACCTCTGAAACCTTCAAAAAAAATTTATCTGCTTTCAATACACAAATGTACAGACAAAGGAAAAACATTTTCATTACCATAAGGAGAAACTTGGAGGGAAATATGAGTCAAGGGTTCTCTACAGTTCAGTAAACCTGCAGCACATCCTCCATTCAATTTCAAAGTCTGAGGGTCATTCTTAGGATGATGGTTTCTTCTCTCTGGGGCCTTATGAGGACCCACCCTTCCCACAGACTTGCCCAGTGACCATTTTCTTGGTCACACCCTCATAAAGCATCTGGGTGTCAACCAAGCTCCAGACCTCACCCTCCAAGAGCATTGGGGTGATTGCCGTGCTTTAGCCAATTTTTTGGTTAGAGTCTTAACCCTCCTACTACAGTGAGATGAAGGCAACATCCTCCCTAAATTCTGGCATACAGGTCCAACCCTCTTAAAGCAAGAAGTTGGCAATGAAGCTGTCCCTGATCCATGGGGGACAGGCCCACCCCTCTCAGACCTATGGGGCATTGACCTCAACCTCCCTAATCCTTGGGGAATGTGCTCCACCCTCTGTGTACCCTGAGGTAGCAAAACTCTCTCCAAACATCAGGTGGGAATATAGACACTCTTCTGCCAGGGAAAACTCACCCTCTCTGTACACATGAGTGAGGTTCCTTTTTTGGCCCAAGGCAATGTCTTAATTCCAGATCTTAGCTTCCATGGTTTTCCTCTTGAAATTGTTTCCACTTCAATCTCTCCTTTCTATTTCCCTTTTATTCTAGGCTGACAGTGATTTTGTTCATATAGCTCTCTCAGTTTGTCGGTTTAGCATGCAGGAAGCAAGGGTCCAAGCTATCAGACAGTAAGACTTTCCACAAGACTTTCCTAGATAACTGCATCTTCAATCCTGATTTACAAGTTCCAAATTTAGTTAAGTCCTCAAATGGGGCACTAATGTCTGGGTGCTTAGTTTCCAGAGACTTGGAAGTTCTGGAATCAGTTTCTGTTTTCTTTATGCACTATCTTACTCCAACTTGTGGCAACAGACTTTGGTGAGGGAATCAATTTACACTTTATGTCCTGGTAACTGTAAGCTTCTACCCCAAATAAATCCCCTTTATAAATGCCAACAAATTTCTGGTACTTTGCATCCACATCCTGTTGTTTGGCTAATACAATGGAGAAAACAGAAATAAAAAAATGCCACATTCTAGGGAGGGGCAAGATGGCAGGAGAGTAAGGAACTCCAAAAGTTAGATCATCCTATGGTGCAGTTAATAATCAATCAGAACTACCTGAAGCATGTGTTGGTGTTTCCCCAGCCTCTCTGGGCAACTTCAGGTGCTTTCAGCCTGTATGGACTGGATTGTGAGATACTTGCATCTTCATTCTCATACCTGATAGAACAGGAGGGGGTGCATTGTTTCCTCACCCTCTCTGGGCAACTGCAGGAGCTTTAGACCTGCACAGACTAAATTATTGGGCATTTCTGTGGTTCCATGCCTGCTCCTGAAAAGACAGAAGAAACAGTATTCCCTTAGCCTCTCAGGGCAACTGGAGGTGCTTTCATCTTGCACATACTAGATTTTTGGGCACTTCTGAAGCTCCATACCCACCCCTGGCAGGGGAGGAGGTGGTCTGGGGCTTCATCAGTCTACATGGGCAACTGCAGTCAGTTTTGGCCTGCATAGCTTAGTTTGTTGCCCATACCTTTATCGCCATCTCTCCCCGAGGAAGGGCAGAAAGGGGCATGAAGCTTCATCAGTCTCTTCAGGCACCTATATGTAGTCTTGGCCTGTATGACCTGGATTAGTGCACATGGCTGTGGTTCCATCCCTACCTCTGGCAGCAAAGAAAGGATGGAGAAACTTCATTGGTTCCTGGGGCAGTGTGGGACGGAGCTTCCATTACTAACTGCATCCTCAGCTCCCACTATACAACCAGCAAGGGACAAAGGACAATAAACAGATGAAAAAGTTTTGAAAAAATTCAGCTTGGCTAATCACAAGTCACTATAAAGTTCCATATTAAGTTGAACCATGTATCAAAGAGGGTTTGTGGCACAAAGCCAATCAAATAGAAAGTCCAAGACTATTGAAATAAACTGCACCCAGAATAAAGATGTCTTGTAAACCAGATTCCAAGACACCAACAAAAAATCACAATCCATACCAGAAAGATATGGCCCAGGCAAAGGAACAAGCTAAGACTCCAGATGACATAAAGTAGTTGTGACAACTAATCATTGATGTTCAAACAAGTCTCATTACAAATGCAATGAGATGTCTAAATTGATAAAGGATATTAAGAAGAAACTGGGTCAACACAAAGCAGACTTTAAAAGCATACATAAAAAATAGCAGATCTTATGGGAATGAAAGGCACAATAAAAGTAATTAAAAATGCACTGAAGGAAAATATAACAGAAGATTTAAAGAGGCAGAAGGAAGCAAAAATGAGCTTGAAGACAAGACCTCTGAAAGCGAAGATACAAAAGAACAGATAAAGAAAAGGATAGAAAATAATTGAACAGGATTTCAGGGAACTAAATGATGGCAGAGAAGCTGCAAACATACTTTTGTGTCCAAAAAGGAGTAAAAAAGGAAAAGGGGTAGAAGGAATATTTGAAGAAGTAATAGTAGAAAATTTCCCCACTCTACTGAAGACATAGTTATCTATGTCCAAGTAGCACAATGTACTCCCATCAGAATTAATCTGAATAGACCCACTCCAAGATACATACTAATCAGAATGTCAGATGCCAAAGATAAAGAGAGAATCCTGCAAGAACAAGCAAAGCAATGAGTCTCACAAAAGGGATTTCCCATAAGATTAAGGGCTAATTTCACATCAGAAACCATGGCAGCAAGAAGGCAGTGATGTGCTATATGTAAGATAAAGCAAGAGAAAAACTTACAGTCAAGAATCTTATATCCAGAAAGATTGTCTTTCAAAAATGATGAGGAGTTTAGAATATTCACTGATAAACAGAAACCGAGAGAGTTTGTAACCAAGAGATGGCATTTGCAGGAAATACTGAAGGGAGTGCTACAGTCTGAAATGAAAATACAGGAAAGAGTCTTAGAAGAGAGTCTAGAAATGAAGATTATATCACTAAAAGTAACTAAAAGAGAAAAAGGAGTGGTGAAAACAAGATATGGGAGATAAAACCCAAAGATCAAATGAGTGAGTTAAGGACTACCTATAGAGTTATAACATTGAATGTTAATGAATTAAACTCCCTATCAAAAGTCACAGACTGGCAGAATGGATAAAAAAATATAAGCCATCTGTGTGCTGTCTACAAGAGACTCACCTTATACCCAAGGATACAAATAGATTGAAAGCTAAAGGTGGGAAAAAGACATTCCACACAGTCAGTAACCAAAAACAAGCAAAGTAGATACACTTACATCAGATAAAATAAACTTTAAAAACAAAGCTGTTATTGGAGACAGTGAAGGCCATTATATAGTAATAAAAGTGGCAATTCATCAGGAAGAAATAAAAATAATAAAGGCATATGTACTTAATCAGAAGACCCCACGTTGCATGAGACAAACACTGGCAAAATTGAAAGCAGAAATATAAGTCTCTACAATAATAGTGGAAGACATCAGTGCCACTCTCATCATTGGATAGAACATCTGGGTACAGATTTAATAATGAAAAGAGAACTTTAATAATATGATAAATAAACTAATCCTAATAGACATATACAGAACATTGCATCCTAAAAGAGCAGTATATACATTCCTCTCAAGTGCTCATGGATTTTTGTCCAGGATAGACAATATGTCGGGTCACAAAGCAGATCTCAAGAAATTTAACAAGATTGAAATTATACAAAACACTTTATCTGATCATTATGGAATAAAGTTGGAAAGCAACAGCAGGCAGATAAAAGGAAACTTCACAATTATATGGAGCTTAAACAACATACTCTTATATAATCAGTGAGTCAAAGAAGAAACTGTGAGAGAAATTAATAAATACCTCAAGAAGAATAAAAACAAGAACACAATGTATTAGAATCCATGGGCTGCAGTGAAGGAAGTGCAGAGAGGGAGATTTCTAGTCCTAAATGCTTACATTAAATAAGAAGAAAGAGCTAAAATCAACAACCTAAATATATAGCTGGAGGAGATAGAAAAAGAAGAGTTAACTCTTCCCAAAGCAAGCAAAAGAAATGAAATAACAAAGATTTAAAAAATGAAATTGAGAATAACTTTGAAGATTAAAGTCTACCAAACATTCAATCTTACTCAAACCCTTCCAAAAAAAATTGAACAATAAGGAATATTGCCAAACTCATTCTATGAAATCAATATCACCCTAATACCAAAGCCAGATAAAGACATTATGAGAAAAGAAAATTGCACACCCATTTCCTTAATAAATACAGACGCAAAAATCCTCAACAAAATACTCACTAATTGAATCAAACAGCATATTAAAAGAATTATTCATCATGATCAAGTGCGTTTTATCACAGGCATGCAAGGATGGTTCAACACAAGAAAATCAATGAGCATAATAAACCACCTTAATAAATCAAAGAAGAAAAACTCATAATCATCTCAATAGACACAGAAAAGGCATTTTCCAAAATAGAGAATACTATCTTGATAAAAATACTACAAAAGATAGGAATTGAAGGAAAATTTCTCAACATGATAAGGGACATATATGAGAAATGCATGGCTAACATGGTACTCAAAAGTGAAAGACTGAAAGCTTTGACACTGAGATCAGGAACAAGACCACAATGCACACTGTCACCACTGTTGTTCAATATACTGCTAGAGTTTCTGCCTAGCTCAAACAGGGAAGAAAAAGAAATAAAAAATGTCCAAATTGGAAAGGAAGAAGTAAAACTTTCACTATTCACAGATGTTATGATCCTATACCTAGAAAGTCCTGAAAAATCTACAGCAAAACTATTAGAGCTCATAAATGAGTTCAGCAGAATGGCAGGATACAAGATTAATATGCAAAATTCAGTAGTGTTTCTATACACTAATAATGAGGAATCTAAGGAGGAAATCAGGAAGAAAATTCCATTTATAATAGCAATTAAAACAATCAAATACTTAGGAATAAACTTACCAAGGATGAAAAGCACTTGAATTCGGAAAACCACAATGCAATGCTACAAGAAATCAAAGAAGATTTAAATAAATTGAAGAACTTCCATGTTCATGGATTGGAAGAGTAAATATCGTTAAGATGTCAGTTCTACACAAATTGGTTTATAGATTCAATGTAACCCCAATAAAAATTCCAACAACCTTTATTAATGGAATAGAAAATATAATTACCAAATTTATTTCTAAGGGTAAGTGGCTCTGAATAGCCAGAGACAACTTGCAAAGGAAGAACAAAGTTAGAGCACTCTCACTCGCAGAATTGAAATCATATTACCTAGCTACAGTGGTAAAAACAGCATGGTCCGGGATAAAGATAGACATATAAACCAAGAGAACTGAATTGATGGTTCAGAAACCTCACAGCGAGGGTCAAGTGATTTTTGACAAGGCCATCAAGCTCACCTAGCTGTGGCAGAACAGACTATTTAAAAAATGGTGCCAGGACAACTGGATAGCCATATCCAACAGAAAGAAAGAGGACCCCTGTCTCACACCTTATACAAAAATTAACCTAAAATGGATCAAAGACCTAAATATAAAAACTATCATCATAAAACTCTTATAAGAAAGTGTAAGGGAAACATCTTCAAGACCTGGAGGTAGGTGGTAGATTCTTAAACCTTATACCAAAACCACAAGCAATGAAAGGAAAAAGGGAAAAATGAGGCCTCCTCAAACTTTAACACTTTTATGATTCAAAGTATTTTGTCAAGTAGGTGAAATGCCAATCCACTCAACGGGAGAAAATATTTGGAAATCATATATCCAATAAGAGTTTGATTTCCATGTTATGTAAAGTGAGCATACAACTCAACAATAAAAGAGCAAGCAATCCAATTTAAAAATGGGCCAAAGACTTAAAGAGACATTTCTCCAAAGAGGAATACAAATGTCCAAAAAACACATGAAAAAATGTTCAATATCAGTTGCTATTAGGGACATGTAAATCAGAACTACAATGAGAGATCATTTCACACTTCATAGCATGGCCATTTTTTAAAGAAAAATCAGAAAACAATAAATGCTGAAGAGGATGTGGAGATATAGGAACCCTCCTTCACTGTTGGTAGGAATGTAAAATGGTGCAGCCTCTGTGGAAGATAGTTCCTCAGAAAGATAAATATGGAACTGCTCTATGAACTGACAATCTCACTACTAGGAATATATCCAGAACTGAAAACAGTGACACAAACAGACATTTGCACACCTATGTTCATAGTGGCATTATTCACAACTGCCAAAAGATAGAAACTACCCAAGTGTCCTTCAACCAATGAATGAATAAACAAAATGTGATATAAAGACATGATGGAATACTATGTTGCTGTAAGAAGCAATGAAATTGAGACACATACAATAAGATGGATGAACCTTGAAAACATTATACTGAGTGAAATAAGCCAGTCACAAAAGGACTATTATTGTATGGTCCTACTAATGTGAATGAAGAATAAACACATGGAGTTAAAACCTAGAGTATAGGTAACCAGATGATAGGATGAGGGTTGAGAATGGACAGTAAAATGTGGAAATGGATAGAGTTGATGGTAACACATAAGAGAGAGTGTAATTAACACAACTGGTTTATAAATGAGATTGTGGCTGAGAGGTTTAGTCGAGGGATATAAATATCAGTTGAAAGGAGCTAGAGAATAATCTAGGGTCCAAATAATATTGTGAACCTGGAGGTCGATGAAGATTGTAGTTAATAGTACAAATACAAGAATGTTCTTCTATGAGCTAGAACAAATATTACAAGGTGGTAAGAATATGGAGATGCATGGGAAAATACAATTAATGTAACTTATAGACTATAGTTAACAGCAATATTGCATATTCATGCATTAATATCAAGGACAGTACTGTGTTAAAAATGGGAGGTTATGGAAAAAATATACCCTATAGACAATAGTTAGGGTAATAGTCTGATGATGTTATCTCATAATCTGTAACAGATGTTCATCAATAATGTAAGGTGTTGGTGGAAGGGTGTTTTATGGGAATTCTACACATTATGCACAGTTATTTAGTAAGTTCACGTCTTCTTTAATAAAATATATACATATAAAAATGCAACATACTTAGATACAAGCTAAAGATATTTAAAGCAGAAAATATTAGGAAAACACAAAGAAGTCATACATTTTCCAGAAAGAAGGAAATATGAAATGTTTACTAGAACGATAGGACAGTGGTGAAGAAAGAGGATACACTTTAACTGAGTCTTGAAATTTAATAGGTGCTGGCTTAGTTAGAACACTTTACAGGCAAGTTTAGTCTATCTGCCCATCATAGATCAGAAAGAGTATGGCAAGTTTGTTTAGGGAACAGCAAGAAATTCAGTGTAAATGGAGAAAAGTGGGAGATTGTACATTAATGAGAAGGAACTGAAGGAGGCTTGGCTACCCGAGGTTGGGAAAAGTCAGATCATCAGTTACCTATATTGTTATGCCAAGGAATGTGGGTTTTATTATGAAGGTCTTAGAAATGAAAGAAGCAATTAAAGTAGAGTGGCCTCATTCAGTAAGCAATTGACCATAAAGCACAGAGGCTCAGGAGAGAGATCTGGGCACATGGTAGGTTTTCAGCAGTCATCAGTGTGTGCGTGGAAACAAACTGAGCCTGTGGCATGTAGAAAGACATGAAAAGAGGACAGAGCAAACATTGGGAGTCCTTAAGAAACTTGGAAGAAAAAACGAGAGAAATGAGGAAAACCAGGAATAAGAATTGTCAGAGAATAAAAGGAAAGAGCATTTCCCAAGAGTGCTATGGCAGATAGTGGTCACTCCATTATCATTAACCCCGATTAGCCAAACCTGCTGTTTTGTTCAGGTATCAAAGAGGGAAACAAAATTTTGGAGGTGCCTCCCTCAGCTCAAGGGGATGATCTGAATCCACTGAACCTCAGCTAGTCTTAGTAATATTGACCTAGTGTGTGACATTGTTTGGGATAGGCAATGAAATCTCAAATGTTATCTGCTGGAACCTATTCATTAGAAAATATTTGCCTTGGAAAAAGATTAAGGATGCACAAGAGAAGAGCCTCTTTTGTGCCACTGCTTCCCTGCTTTCCTGATTTATGTGCTCTTATTTCAGGATGTGATTCTGGATCATTGGCAGCCTTTTTACAACCAAAAGATGCACAAAGATGTCCACTCACTGCCCAGACCTTGTTTAATATTGAAGTCAACTCTGAAGCAAACTTTCTCCAGAATTTTTACATATGAAAATTAGATGCCTTTGCTGAGCAAGTTATTGTCAATGCATGAAAGAGAGAGAGAGAGAGAGAGAGAGAGAGAGAGAGAGAGAGAGAGAGAGAGGAAAGAGAAAGAAAAAAATCTGATATAGATGAAAAAGTAAAAAATCTCAATTCCTGTAAAAGAATAAGGTAATGGATGAAGTAAAACCATAAAACTGCATAATGAAGCAGTTTCAAGAAGATAAATAGAAGTCCTAAATCTTACACTAATACTGAGTATTAGGCCCTGATTCCAGAAATATTTCTAAACTTTCTGTTCAAGATATACTTTCATTTCTACAGAAATGACTTTTGCAGTCAGAAATAGTTTTTCTGACCACTGTATTTCCACAGCATTTTCCTCATAAATTATTACAGTCAGTAATATGTATTGTAAATAGAATAGGCAATCCTTTTTACTGTGGATTATAACCTACCTAAACTTTGCCACATTAGTGCTTTAAACAGGGCCTAGTGCACTTATCTTCTTGAAACTGGTTAATAAATTTTTGTGTGTGTACTGAAACAGCAAAGTGAGAGTTCTCTCATAAAAATGAAGAGAAAGAAAAACAAATTAAAAGAAATTATGAAAAAACACTGCTATTATGTAAAATTACATAACATAAAATATTTCTTAACAAAATATTTGAATCCCTGTGTCAATCCATCATGAACAAAGGGAGAGGCATGAGTAGCTAATTACAAGGATTAATATGCAACTATGAAGGCCTTAGCCAAAATAGATTTTTTTGTTTCTGTTTTTGAGATAGGTATTATTTTCATTCACTTTTTAACTTACAGTAAAAATTTGCTCTTTTTGGTGTACAGGTCCATGGGAATAGATAAGCATGCAAAGAATATAGAATGGTTCATGAATTTGTGTGTCATCCTTGCACAGAAATAATGCTAATCTCTGTATCGTTTCAACTTTAGTACATGTGCCACTGAAGCAAGCACCCAGGATACATTTTGACAATGTCTTTATTTAATGTTAGAAAGCTTGTAGCAGTTTGGCAGTTTGATATAGTTATGAATTTCAAAAATAGATATTGGATTATGCTTGTAAACTGGTCTGTTCATTTGGGCATGATAAAGTTATGATTAAGGTGTTGACTGGGCCACATTAGTAGGGAGTTGAGCCCCACCCCTTGGTGGGTGGGGTCTCAAAGATTAAAAAGACATGGCAAAGGACAGAGTTGTGGTAGTTCTGATGTTGGAGTTCTGATGAGGAAGAAGAGAAGGCCCTGGGAAGAGAGATGAGCCACTCACCTGACAGTTCACAGCTGTCCTTGTGGAGAGAGGCAAAGCCTATAGAGCCTCATAGTCTACAGCTGACCTTGTGGAGGAAACAGAGGCACTGAGCCCGGAGAGAAACGGAGCCCCAGGAAGAGAGGACCCCAAGAAGCCTGAACCCTGGCAAATGTCGGCAGCTATATTGCTCCAACACGTGGCAACAGACTTTGGTGAAGGAAGAAACTTATGATTTATGGCCTGGCAAGCTTCTACCCAAAATAAATACCCTTTATAAAAACCAACCGATTTCTGGTATTTTGCATCAGCACCCCTTTTGGCTGTTAATATTTTTCACTCAATGGATTTAATGCTAATTTCTCTAAACAATCCCAGAATCATATTAATTACGGTCCGCTTACAGAAATGCACTTTAATAATTGGACCAGCAGCTCCATGCCTGCCCCTGCGGAGAAACCAGATGTTAGAAACATTTTACATTTTGGAATATTCATAAACTCTTATTTTTCCTAATTATGTCTGAGCCTTAATATATACAAAGAAACAGGCCCCACTAGAGTATTGAAGGGTATTTTAAATTTCAATCACTCTAAATCTTTCCTCCCTTAAGGATGATGTTTGTATTATTGTTTCAGTAAGGACT
>PVKH010043817.1:0-10532 GCA_004027955.1 Chaetophractus vellerosus | reverse complement strand
TTCCCTAGCATGGTTCTACATACTTCAACTTCACTGCCTGTTCTTTAGCACTTGTATAAACTGTTTTCATTTAACTACATTCCTTGAGATTTCTAGTCCTCACACCACCTTCCATGCATTATTGAATGAACATCCAAGGGTAAAATAAATGGCTTTCTGTAATAATTTATATGCATATTTTCCAGTTCTCACCTACAAAAGACAAAAACGAAACAAAAATATAAAAAAACTACCATAAGATTTTTTATTCTCATTTTCAGATTCATATTTCTCTTACAATCCTTCCACTTAGTTGATAACATACATTCATAATATATTTTCTGTTTTATACTTAGAATGGATCAATCTATCCCATTCAAATAGAAATTGTCTGATGATCTCAGCATGTTGCCCTCTCTCCCACTTTCTTTAATCTGCCTTTTATAGAAATTTCCTCCCTTCTTTATTTTCTTTTCAAAACCATACCACTTTATATCCACTAACATCTACTCTATTTTATTTCCTAATTTTGCTATCAATTGTCTCATAGCATTATGAAATGTCTCCGTATCTGGAAAAATTGCCGTTCATGTCAGAAATCCTTCTGGTCCTCGTATTTCTTTATAAAATTAAAGCAATCAAAATGAGACTTAATTTTCAACTTACACATTTTAAAATTTACTTAGCAAATTCCTATTAGCTTATCATTCTTGTAATATTATCCAAACGTCAATAAATGAATATAAATAGTTTACTAAGTTCACTAAGTCAAACAACACATTTATCATGAAACCCAGACAATTTCAAACTTCAAGTTTACAAATGTGCTGTGGGAAAATAGCATCTTTTTTTCTGTTCATGAATCAGAAGAGCTACAATGGGTAGAAATACATGAAGTCTTCCAGTTGTTCAAGTTTACTCACTCATATTTAATCTCAGGGTTAAAAATGTCCTTAAAGGGAACCAGCTGTGGCTCAATTGGTAGGGCTCTAGTTTACCACATGGGAGACCCTGGGTTCGGTTCCTGGGGCCTCCTGGAGAAGGCAAGCCGCTGCGTGGTGAGCTGACTCAGCGGGATGCCGTGGCATGGGGAGACAAGCAGACACAGAAAAACGCAAAGCAAAATGAACACAGCATGCACAAGCAAAAGGGGGGGGGGATATATAAATAAATAAAAATAAATAAATAAATCTTTTTTAAAATGTCCTTAAAGATTATCAAGCACTAACAAACGGTAAAATCACCTCTAGAATAACTCTTCAAACATTTCTAATGGGGCATTTTCATTACTATATTCCCCAGATATTAAGCATTCCCTTATTAATTTATGTACATTTCAAAATATGGTGCCCAAAA
Organism: Chaetophractus vellerosus; assembly: GCA_004027955.1. NCBI lineage: Eukaryota > Metazoa > Chordata > Mammalia > Cingulata > Chlamyphoridae > Chaetophractus > Chaetophractus vellerosus. The sequence continues at coordinate 9,197 of PVKH010043817.1, read as the reverse complement.
CTAAACATTTGCTTGACCATACCCTTAGATAATCCCATGATATTTACAGCTCCCACTGTGTCCTATGGACAAAATACTCTAGTGTAAAAACAAAGGACTTTATTAAAGTCAACTTTAATGTGTCTCATTGACACAATAATTGGATATTTTGACTATATGACTCATTTACCCTAAGCATCACTTAACATATTTTAGGACAGTGGCACTATTACAAAATACAATTTTATCTGTTTCCTTTATCTTAATACCTTGACAAGCCTTGTTTACTGACTGTGATGGTTAGGCTAATGTGTCAACTCGACCAGGTAATTGTGTCCAGGTGTTTGGTCAAGCAAGCACTGGGCTAATTGTAATACAAAAGCATTTATGTACTTTGGTCACCAGTGAGTTTACTGCATGGATGGCTGATTACATCTGCATCAGTCAGGGAGATTGCATCAGCAATGGATGTCGCTTTTATCCAATCAGTTGAATGCCTTAAAAGGGGAAGTGATTTCAACATTCAGAGAGAATTTCCAAGCTCATCTTTGGACAGCCAAATTCTCCCAGAAACTCATCAAGGACATTTCATTGGACTTTCTTCGGAGCCTCTGGCTTGCAGCCTGCCTGAGGAACCTGGACTTGTGCATCCCCACAGTGGCATGAGAGACTTATAAAACCTTATAATATTGACAGATATCTCCTGTTGATTCTGTTTCCCGAGAGAAACCTGACTAATACACTGACCATATATTTTGCTGTGAACTAGACCATTTAAGATTGGTTTTGTGGTATTTTTTCAGGTTTCACAGTATTTTGATTTATTTACCATACATTTGAAGAACGAGAAATGGTCATCTTTCAATCAATATAAAAATCAGTATATAGACTAACCATACATCAAAATACAAATTAGTCAAGTTTTAAGAATACTGATGAGATAGGTAGATGATAGATAGATAGATAGATAAAGAGAATGAGAGATATTATAGAGGCAGATAGATACAGCTATAATGCTAATCTGACACAGTTAATATTTTAAAAGCTCAGAATTACTAACATAATTGCAGGAGAGAGAATATATTTTTAGCTTATAGAAATGGCAAATAAAAAGAAATGATACCACCCCAAATTAGCAAGGATGAGGCTGTAGAGGTACTTGAATTCAGTGATGAGAAACATATAAATTGGCAAAAAGCTTTTTAGGGAAATGTATTAACACATTAAAAGCATCTAAATATACACAGTCTTTGATTTAGTAATTCTGCTTCAGGAATTTATCCTAAACAGATAGTTAATTAAGTAAACCATGTACATCCATAAATGGAATACTATTTGGCCAAAAAATAATGGACAGGCCATAAAGTATTATTTAAACACTGGAACAATTCTGAAAAACACGGAGTTATTTATTTATGTTATTGTTCCAGCATTGGAAGAAAAATTCTGGATGGTAACTCCAAAATGGCTTTGGTGATAATCTTTTGGCATAATTCTAACAGACACCTGATGGCCCTGGTTCTGCTTATGTAGGTTTTCCTTTTGTTTTTCTAAATGAAAATACCCTTGTTTTAGTTTGCTAAAGGCTACTAATGCAATATACCAGAACTGAGTTGACTTCTACAATGAGATTTATTAACTCATAAGCTTACCGAGGATGGGGAAAATGTCTAAATCAAGGTATCAGGCAAAGCTTTCTCCTGCTAGTGATCCTGGACTCCTGCCATGTGGCAAGGCACAATGGCAGATCGGCCAGTCCTTGCCTTCTCCTCCAGGCTCACTTTCTCCCTGAGCTCAGCTGTGGGCAATCAGAAACATGGGAGGGTCCCCTCGTCTCTCCCCTCTCCTCTGGGCCATTGCTAGTTCTACTTCGGGTTGCTCTGTCCATGGCTTTTCTCTTTTCCAGGTTCCTTGATTTCAACTTCTGGAGGCTTCTCTCTCCCTGTGGCTTTTTTCTTGTGTCTGTGGCTCTTTATTCTTCCATTAATAAAGGACTCCAGTGAGTGGATTAAGACCCACCCTGGGTCATGACCTACTGAAGTAATTTAATCAAAAAGAAGGTCGCTTAAGTGAATCTAATCAAAGGTTCCATCTATCATAGGTTACATGCACAGAAATGGATTAGCGTTAAGAACAGGATTTTCTGGGATCCATCCAGCTTCAAACCGTCACAACCCTACTTGTGTAATAAAGAGAAGGAAAAGTAAACGATTTTACTTAATATGAGGAAGGCCTCACTTAGCTATCCGTCCTAGTATATAATATAAGATATTAGGTGATGTTGTACAGAGGAAGAAAGGAGGATAAAGGAAACAGTGAGGCAAGTTACCTCCCCAACTGCAATCTTAAATGTTTCTACATCAATAATTTTAATGTCATTAATGAAATCATGTTATGATGGAATAATAAGCAATTGCAATGTCGTTAAACAGATTAATCAACATTAATTGAACCAGATAAAAAACTATTTTGGCTAGCTAGCCCATTCATCAAATTAAACCCTATTCAAACTTTTGCAGATTAAGAACTCCTTAATTATGAGCTTTTAAGTACATATTTCTTACTTATCTTGTAGTACTTTAGCTTGGTCTAAATATAATAACTATGAACTTCATGTTCTTTTTGTTTGGGAGTGGTTAACACCATTTTCCGTTACCATATTGTGTCTTTGTTGCCAGAAAAGCCATTTTATGTAGACCAAGCCCTTTCTGTTTTTTTATTTGAATTGTTTACTGTTGTTCTTTTTATTAATGAAAGCATATCATGTTAGATAACCTGGCAAATAAGGAATACATAAGAAAATAAAATAAAACCATTTCATTATACCAACCTAAGATGATGCCTGAGAAAACATTAACATATTTTCAAGTTTTCTGCCTGTAGTATAATTTGGAGCACACATTAATATGAATAATTTTCTTTAATATTTATGTGGCTATATCAAGAAGTCTTTGCATATTATTGAATACGTTTCTCCAAGATTATTTTTCATGGCTATGAGTCCAATGGTATTATGAGTTATTTAACTTTTAGACTACTGTTGGGAATAGTTAATTTTGCTGTGAAGAAATGAACTTTCTTATATATGCGGCTGGCCCATCTTAGTAGCTCTATTACGGAAGTTTGATTTTAACAACTAAATGAAAAAATACTTCTACAATAGAAAAATCACAGTAAAATGATTCTATAATAGACCTCTATACCTTGATGATCCATTACAAATCCCATGAAACCACATATTATATAATAATTTGCTTCATTTTCGGCAATCATCAGATGTCTGGTATAGTGAGTGTCATGAATAACAGTAACAGACTTTTAAAAAACTGTTTTCCAGAACAGTTACAAGGATTAATGGGATGAATAATGCAAAATATCAAAAAAGTGTAAGCCACCCTCAGTAACAGAACAATCTAAGGCTTAATTTCTATATTAAAGCAAAGCATGTCTGCAAATACTTAACTAATTCTGCATCTGTGCAACAAAATTAAAATTTAAAGTTTCTGTTCTGTTCTTTCCTGTTTGCATCATTCCTTAAGTTACTTCTTTAACTAGTTTCCGCTTTTGGGCATCATTCTAATTTTTTACAAACATTTCCTCATTTTCTTTCTTTCCTTCTGTGAAATTCATATAGCAGTCTATCTCCCCTGATCCTTTTCCCTCTTTGTACTTACTCACTTTGCCTCTCTTTCCTTTCCTTTTTCACAATGCGAACATGCCCTTACTATTTTAGTAGTTTTTAGTTTCACATTTGCATTGGCAAATAGCAAGAGATGAACTAGATAAGTAAGAAGCAGATTTCAGGCCAAGCAGAGGGGCAGAGAGCACACAAGCATCAAATGAGCCCATGAAAAATTCATAAAGGGGAATACGCTTTCTTAGCTTTTGTAGAGCAAAAAATAAATAAATATATAAAGGTTCTAATGGCCTTCCTTGAGCAGATATGTGGAAGTTGTAGGAAAATTGAACATTACAAACCAAATAAAAAATAAGGATTATGGGGCCCGGCTAGATAGCTCAGTGGATAAAAAGCGCGCTGGGGTACCACATGGGAGGCCCCGGGTTCGGTTCCCGCGGACCTCTCCTAGCGGGCAGACTGCCTTGAGAATGGCAAGCCGCCATGGGTGGGCCAGAGCCGCCGTGGGCAGGGCAAAAAACTGCCACGGACAGGGCAAAAGCCGCCAGGGGCAGGGCAGGTCGCCCGCGAATGGAGCGCAGCCAGCCACCCACGAACTGAAAGCCGGCCGTGAATAGAAGCAGAAGCCGCCCACAAGCGGGGAAAGCCACGCCTGCACAGTGACCAGTCTCGGGCATCGCCACAGTGGGGGGAAGGGGAGATATGCAATAAAATAAATCTTTAAAAAAATAAAAAAATAAAAATAAAATAAAAAAAGGATTATGTATTAGGAAATGGATGGTTGAGCCCAATACAGACTTGTTGTTTCTTGCTTATCCACATATTGGGGAATTCCTAAAGCATCATTCCGAAACAAGTATAAATGGAATGAAACACCTCTGTATTTCTAATTCAGTTATGCAGTATCTATTTCCCAACTGCCCTAGCCTACCTCCACCCCAGAGCATGACACTACATTGTAAACCTGTTCCCTTAACAGATTTGTAACTATATTCCTCCACATTTTCAATCAAACTTCATTGACTAATTACCTGTTTACTTTTTTAGTGTGTGTGTGCAAGGTCTATTCTTGGAAATAGGAACACCAACCAAGTTAGCATTATAAAGGGCTGTGGTAGGTGTTTCCTATCCAAATGCATTCATGCTATTATATTTACACTTAATGATTCGTGTTTGTCAATTTTCATGAAATCAAGACTTACGATGCTTTTCCTGGCAAAGCATTTTCAATAATTTCTATTGTCCTCTGATCTTTCCATTCTTTGTTATTATAACATCATCTTTTAAAATAAAATTACTGAAATAAAATCCAAGTAAAATTTGCCATTTAACCATTTTAAAGTATACAAATCAGTGGTGTTTAGTATATTCAAAAGGATATGCAACCATTACCACTATCTAATTCCAGTATATTTACATAACCCCAAAAATAAACCCCATGCCCCTTTAACAGTAACTCTTCATCCCCCCCTTCCTTCCAGCCACTGTTTCTATGGACCTGCCTGTTTTGACATTTTAATACAAATGGAATCATATAATATATGGCTTTTGTGTCTGAAATTTCACATAGCATGATGTTTTCAAATTTCATCCATATGGTAACATGCCTCAGAACTTCATTTATATTTATGGCTGCATAATATTCCATTGCATGAATATACCACATTTTGGTTTATGGATTCAACACTTAATAGGTACTTAGGTTGTTTCTACTTTTTGGCTATTGAAATTCATGCCGTTATGAACATGTGAGCGTAACTTTTTATGTGAACCTCGGCTTTGAATTCTCTTGGGTATAACATCTTGAATGCAACTCAAAATACCCTTAAACTTATATTTTAACAGCCAGTGTGAAAGTTTTGCTTTCTTTCCTTCCATCACTTGTTTACTTTGGTTACCAATTACTGTCCACTGCTCATTAAAACAGAAAAAAAGAAAAGTGACAGAAAAAAGCCAAAGAGGTATAAACAACACAAGGTGCAGAATGCAGCACAGGAGAACATGGCAGAAAACAGAATGGCTAAGAGTAATCAAGATATTGTGGGCTTATGTTCACTGCATGAGAACATGAAAAAATATATTCTATGTACTGCAATGAGTAGTTTTGTGTATCTTTATTTTTAACAAAAATACATTAGAACTAAATGAAACTGTAGCAAATCAGCAATTTTCAAACCTTAAAGGTTGGTAATCACCAATATATTTTCAGTAATTTGATTATCATTGCATTTAATGGACCTCATAAACTCTGATTGTATAAAAAAGCCAATCACAAAAAAGTAAACTGAAAATAATAGCAGCTTATATCAGTGATCTTCCAGGCAATGATGTCTAAATATTATCATTTTCAACATATTAATAAGATGAAAGGAATAAGAAAACACTTTCAAAGTTCAGTTATGGAGGAGTATAAGTAAAAATAAAGGAAAAAAATAATGCAATTGGAAAAATGTGGGGTGATAGAAGCTGATAGCTTATTAAAAATCCAAAACATTTGAAAATCATACTTTAAGTGTTAGTACAGTTGTTGGTCATTAGGTTAGTCATGAACTTATTAGTATACTTCTCAATATTAACCAGTCTTTATATCTCCAGAACAAGGAAATTTCTGTCAAATCACTACCTGCATACAAATAAAAGGAATAGATAGATCAGGGACTGAATCCTAGAGTTAACCTTTAAAATATTAAAATGTACAGTGTGCAAAAAAAGGATTACAAGACAGTGAAATAAGAAACGATGGCCCGCCCAAAGGAATAAAGTGAAAATCCAGAAACCATCAACAAAAACTAGTCTTTGAACATAAGAATTTTTTTTTAAAAAAAAGATCTTTAGTATGCTCAAGGAGATAAAGGAAAATGCAGAAAAAGAACAAAATTCTATCAAGTAAACAACGAAGAAGCAATGAGACTCTTATTAAAGAGATGGAAATTTTTAAAAGGAACACAATGGAAATACTGGAGTAGAGGAGCACAATAATGAAAAGAAAAATTGCCCAAAAATTGCCAAAATGGTGTACCACAGAAAAGAAAATCACAGATGGATATCCCCTTTTGAATGTGCATGCAAAAATTCTCAAAATAATACTAGCAAACTGAATCCAATAGCACATAAAATAATTATATACCAGGATCGAAAGGATTTATCCAAGTTATGTAATGGTTGTGCAAAATAAGAGAATCCATTAAGGTAATAAACCATATTAATAGAACAAAGAAACAATACCACATTCCCATCTCAATTCATGCGAAAAAAAAAAAACCATTAGACAAAATCCAACACCACTTCTTGATAAAGACATTTAGAAAAGTAGCTATAGAGGGAAACATTTTCAACCTGATAAAGGGCATATATGAAAAATCCACACCAAAACCACATTGAAAGTTGAAAAAATGAAAGCTTTCCCTCTAAGATCAGGAACAAGGATCCCCACTGTTGCCACTCTTATACTAGAAGTTCTAGCAGAGCAATTAGGCAAGAAAAAAAAATAGAAGTCTGCCAAATTTTAAAGGAATAAGTAAAAATTTCTCTATTTGCAGATGATATGAATATATATATATATTTTTTTTTTCCTGAAAATTTCACAACAAAGATACCAGAGCTAATAGAAAATCAGCAAAGTGACAGGGTACAAAACCAACAGGAAGAAATCAGTAGTGCTTCTATGCACTAGTAATAAACAATCTGAAGAAGAAATCAAGAAAAAATTCTGATTACAATAGCAAGTAAAAGAATCAAATATCTAGGAATAAATCTAACCAAGGATGTAATAGAGTAATATGGGGAAATCTACAAAATACTGCTAAAAGAAATCAATGAAGATCTAAATAAATGGAAGATCATTCCATGTTCATGGAATAAAAGACTAAATATTGTTAAGATGTCAAAACTTTTCAAAGTTTCAATGTAGTTCCAATAAAAATTCCAATAGGCTTCTTTGCAGAAATGGAAACCCCAATCATCAAATTTATTTGCAAGCGTAAGGGGCCCCAAATAGCTAAAAACCGCTTTAAAAAGCAAAACAAATTTGGAGAACTCACACTTCCCAATTTTAGAAGTTATTAGAAAGCTATACTATTCACATCAGCATGTTGTCTGGACAAGAACAGACATATAGAAGAATGAAATAAAATTGAGAGTTCAGAACAGAAGCTCCCATCTATGGTCAAGTGATTATTGACAAAGGTGCCAACTGCACTCAACTGGCAAAGAATAGTCTTCAACAAATGGTGCTCAGAAAACTGTATATCCATATATTAAAAAACGAAGGTGGACCCCTACATCACACCACATGTGACAATTAGCTCAAAATGGATCAAAGACCTAAATATAAAAACCAAAATTAAAAAACTTCCAGAAGAAAACATAGGGAAGCATCTTTAGGCTGTGTCAGGCAATGACTTCTTAGAATTCTCACCAAAAACATAAGCAACAAACGAAAAAATAGATAAATGTGATTTCATAAAATTTAAAGTTTTCCACATAAAAGGACTTCATGAAAGTGAAAAAAAAAACCTACAGAATATGTGGAAGCCACATATGCAGTATGTGTTTAATATTCAGAACTACAACTTCACCACAAAAATACAAACAACCCAATTTAAAAGTGGGCAAACTCTCTCTAAGCCAAACTCAGCATATAAATACATTACCTTCTCCCCAGCATGAGACCTGACTCTCAGGGATGAGCCTCCCTGGGAACGAGGGATTACTACAAGCACCAACTAGCAATACAACTGGAAAAAGACCTTGACCAAAAGGGGGAAAAGATAAAGACAAATGAGTTTATATGGCTGTGATGGTTAGGCTAATGTGTCATCTCAGCCAGGTAATTGTGCCCAGCTATTAGGTACAGCAAGCACTGGGCTAAATGAGTTTACTGCATGGATGGCTGATTACATCTGCATCAAACAGCGAGATTGTATCAAGAATGGATGATGCTTTTATCCATTCAGTTGACTGCCATAAAAGGGAACTGATTTCAACATTTAGAGAGAATTTCCCAGCTCGTTGTTTGACAGTGAACTTCTCCCAGGAACTCATCGAGGACCCTTCATCAGTCTTTCATTGGAGCCCCTGGTTTGCAGCCTGCCGGCAGAACCTGGACTTGTGTATCCCCACGGTCACGTGAGAGACTCTTATAAAATCTTATATTTTTAACAGATATCTCGTGTTGATTCTGTTTCTGGAAAGAACTCTGACTAGAACAATGGCTAAGAGACTTCAGAGTGAGTGGGGATGTCACACCAGAGGTAACACTTATGCACATCTCAGCAGGATCTCTTTGACTGCCAAAGAAGATACTACCCCAAATAGTAGGGCTTCTGGAGGCTCTGGAGACATCCAGACACTATAGGTAGGGCAGATAGCTCAAGAATTTACTGGAGTTACTAGTAAGGCATTTGCTAATAACAGTTAAAAGTCTGTATAGGGGAGTGTACAGGGGAAATGAATTTTCTGCTTGATTTTTCTGTAAACTTACAACTTTTCTAAAAAATTATTTTAAAAATAAGAGGAAAAAACATAGTGACTAACAACATAGAAAGCTGTTAGCCAGGGCCCGGCTAGATAGCTCAGTGGA
>PVKH010043816.1:0-10672 GCA_004027955.1 Chaetophractus vellerosus | reverse complement strand
CAATTAAACAAATAACTTTCTTAGTTTTAAAGCTGGAATACCCTGGTGCATTCATAGTGCATGAGCTAAATCCAGTGATTTAATATTGATTATAAGTGAAAACAAATGACCAAGAGCAAATTAAACAAAAAAAATTGCTTAGTTTTAAAAATTGAAAATCCTGGTGCTTTCACAGAGTGCTATGTAAAACCAGTGTTTTAACATTGATTGTAAGTGAAAACAAGTGTGTAGCAATCCAGTTATATAAATAACATGCTTAGATTTCAGAACTGAAGAACCTGGTTCATTCACAGAGTGTTACATAAAAATCAGTGTTTTAAAGTTGATTTTAAAGAAAAGTATTGCAGAGCAGCCAATTAAACAAGTAATATTCTTCTAAGTATTCAATACTGAAGGAAATGGTTCATTCACATAGAATGACATAAAACCAGTGTTTGAGCATTATTGTAAGTGAAAACAAGTGTGTAGCAGCCAAATAAAGAAGTAAATTCCTTAGTTTTAAAAACTGAATACATTGGTGCATTCACAGTGCATTAGGTAAAACCAGTGATTTTACATTGATTGTAAGTGAAAACAAGTGCATTGCAGCCAATTAAACAAGCAACTTGCTTAATTTTTAAAACTGAAGAAACTCTTGTTTTCTCAGAGTGTTAGATAAAATCAGTGTTTTGATGTTGATTGTAAGTGAAAGTGATGGTGTAGCAGCCAATTTAACAATTAAGTTGCTGAGTTTTAAATATTGAAACACTGGTCAATTTACAGAGCATTAGGTAAAACCAGTGTTTATCATTCATTGTAAGGGAAATCAAGTGCCTAGAAGTCATTTAAACAATTAATTTCCTTAGTTTGCAAAACTGAATACCCTGGTGCATTCAAAGTACATTTGGTAATACCAGTGATTTCATATTGATTGTTGTGGAAACAAGTGCATAGCAGACTATCAAATGAGTAACTTGCTTAGTTTTCAAAACTGAAGGACTTGGTGCATTCTTAGAGTGCTAGGTAAAACCAATGTTGTGACACTGATTGTAAGTGAGAACAAGTGCATAGCAGTGAATTTAAAAAGGAACTTGCTTAGTTTTCCAAATTGAAATCCTGGTGGATTAACACAGCATCCCCAAAAAAACAGTGTTTTTACATGCATTGTAGGTTGTAAGAAGTGCCTAGAAGTTTTTAAACAATTTATTTGCTTAGTTTGCAAAACTGAATACCCTGGTGCATTGAGAGAGCATTTGGTAATACCAGAGATTTTGCATTGATTTTTGTGAGAACAAATGTGTAGCTGACAATTAAATGAGTACCTTGCTTAGTGTTCAAAACTGAACAACCTGGTGCATTCACAGATCATTAGGTAAAACTAGTGTTTTCATATTGAATGTAAATGAATACAAGTGTGAAACAGGCAATTAAACAAGTATCTTCCTTTTTTTCAGAGCTGAATAAACTAAAATCAGTGTTTTGACAGTGATTGTAAGTGAAACCAAGTGCCTAACAGTGAATTAAACAAGGAACTTGTTTAGTTTTCAAAATTGAAAGCCTGGTGGATTTACATAGCATTAGGTAAAGCCAGTGTTTTCACATTCAGTGTAGTTGAAACAAATGCCTAGCAGTAATTTAAACAATTAATTTGCTTATTTTGCAAAACTGAATACCCTGGTGTATTCACAGAGCTTTAGGTAAAACCAGTGATTTGACATTAATTGTAAGTGAAAACAAGGCAAAGGCATACTAAACAATTAAAGAAGTAACCTGCTTATTGTTCACACTGAAGAAGCTCTTGCATTCTCAGAGCATTAGCTAAAAATCAGAGTTTTGACATTGACTGTAAGTGAAAACAAGTGCATAGAATCCATTTAAACAATTAAGTTGCTTAGTTTTCAAAACCGAATACCCTTGTGCAGTCATAGAGGGTTAGGTAAAACCAGGGATTTGACATTGATTGTAAGTGAAAAGAAGTGCGTAGCAGCCAGTTAAAGAAGTCAATTGCTTAGTTTCCAAAACTGCAGAACCTGGTACATTCCTAGAGTGTAAGGTAAAAGCAGTGTTTTGACATTGATTGTAAGTTAAAACAAGTGCATGGCTGTGAATTAAATAAGTAACTTCTTTATTTTCAAAACTGAATACCCTGGTGCATTCACAGAGTGTTAGACAAAACCAGTGTTTTTATATTGATTGTGAGTGAAAATAATTGCATAGCATCCAATAATCAAAAAAATTCCCTAGTTTTGAAAAGTGAATATTCTTTTGTATTCACAATGTATAAGGTAAATCCAGTGTTTTGACACTGATTGTAAGTTAAAACAAATGAGTAACAGCTAATTAAACAAGGAATTTGCTTAGGTTACAAAACCAAAAAACATGGTGCATTCACAAATCATTAGGTAAAACAACTGATTTCACATTGATTGTAAGTGAAAACAAGTGCCTAGCAGCCAATTAAAGAAGTAACTTGTTAGTTTTCAAAACTGAAGAACCTGGGGCATTCACAAAGCTTTACATCAAACCAGTGCATTGACACTGATTGTAAGTGAAAACAAGTGCATAGCACCCAATTAAACAAGCAACTTTCTTAGTTTTCAAAACTGAAGGACTTGGTACATTCACAGAGCCATAGGTAAAAGCAGAGATTTTTACATTGAGCATAAGTGAAAAAAGTGCATAGCAGTGAATTAAACAAGTAACTTGCTGTAATGGTTTCAGAGTTTTATTTAATTGTGAATTCCAAAAATATAAATTGGATTATTCTTGTAAACTAATCTGTTCTTCTGGGCATGATTAAGTTATGATAAGGGCATTAACTGGGCCCCACCCCTCATTGGGTGTGGTCTCAAGTATAAAGGCTAGGCAGCAGAACTGAGTTGCAGAGATTTAGAGAAGCAGATTTGAGAAGCAGTTCTGATGTTGGAGTGAGCTGATCACCAGATAGTCTACAGCTGGCCTTGTGGAGAGATGCACCACAGAGAGTCTCATGGTCTACAGCTGAACTTGTGGTGGAAGCAGAAGCTAAGCCTGGAGAGAAATGCAGCCCAGGAACAGAGGAACCCAGAAGCCTGAAACCTGGAGATGTTGGCAGCCATCTTGCTCCAACACATGGACTTTGGTGAGGGAAGAACTTTATGCTTTGTGGCCTGGTAACTGTAAGCTTCTACCCCAAATAAATACCCTTTATAAAGACCAACCAGTCTTTGGTATAATTCAAAAGGCACACCTGTGGCTGACTGAAACACTTGCTAAGTTTTCAAAACTGATGAACCTGGTGCATTCACAGGGTGTTAGGTAAAACCAGTGTTTTAAAATTGATTGTAAGTGAAAACAAGTTCATAGCAGCCAATTAACCAAGTAACTTGCTTAGTTTCCAAAACTGAAGAACCAGTGTACATTCACTAGTTGTCATACCCTTTTTATGACATTGATTGTAAGTGAAAACAAGAGCATAGCATGCAATTAAACAAGTAGCTTGCTCAGTTTTCCAAACTAAATACCTTTGTGCATTCTTAGAGAATTAGGTAAAACCAGTGATTTGATATTGAGTGTAAGTGAAGACAAGGACATAACAGTGAATTAATCAAGCAAATTGACCAGTTTTCAATAATGAACAGTCTGGGGCATTCTCAGAGTTTTATGTAAAACCAGTGTTTTGACATTGCTTGTAAGCAAAAACAAGTGTGTAGCAGTCCAATTAAACAAGTAACTTGCTTAGTTTTCTGAATAGAACAACCTGTGGCATTACAGAATGTTAGGTTAAACCAGTGTTTTGACATTGATTGTAAGCAAAAACACTTGTTTAGCAGAGAATTTAACTAACTTGTTAGCTTTGAAAACTGAATATCATGGGGCATTTACAGAGCATTTTGTAAATCCCATGTTTAATGTTTACTGTAAGTGAAAGCAGGTGCATACTAGTCCAATTATTAAATAAATTCTTAGATTTCAAAACTGAAGAACTTGTTCATTCATGGAATGTTACATAAATCCAGTGATTTTACATTGATTTTAAGGGAAAACAAGTTCATAACAGCCAACTAAACAAGTAACTTGCTTAGTTTTTTAAACTGAAGGACATGGCACACTCACAGTGCATTACATTAAACCAGTGTTTTGACATTATAGTAAGCAAAAACAAGTGCATAGCAGCCAAATGAACAAGTAAGTTGCTTATATTTCAAAACTGAAGAACCTGGTGCATTCACAACATTAGGTAAAATCAATGTTTTGATATGGAGTATGAGCAAAAACAATTGCATAGCAGCCAATTAAAGTAGTAACTTGTTTAGTTTTAAAAATTAAATATCCCAGTGCATTCACAGTGGGTTAGGTAAAACCAGTGATTTGATATTTATTCTCAGTGAAAACAAGTGCATAGCAGCCAATTTACCAAGTAACATGCTTAGTTTTCAATACTGAAGGACTTGGTGCCTTCACAGAGTGTTGTTAAAACAAGTGATTTCACATTGATTGTAAGTGAAAACAAGTGCATAACATCCAATAAAAAAACTACTTGCTTACTTTTATTTTTTTTAAAGATTTATTTATTTTATTTATTACATATCTCCCCTTCCCCCCCGTTGCGGGGACGCACCGAGACTTGGTCACTGCGCAGGCGCGGCTTTCCCCGCCTGTCGGTGGCTTCTGCTTCCATCACGGCCGGCTCCAGTTCACGGGTGGCTGGCTGTGCTCGATTTGCAGGTGACCTGCCCTGCCCGTGGCGGCCTCTGCCTGTCCGTGGCAGCTTTTTGCCCTGCCCACGGCGGCTCCGGCCCGCCCATGGCGGCCTGCCATTCTCAAGGTGGTCCGCCCGCCAGGAGAGGTCCCCGGGAACTGAACCCAGGGCCTCCCATGTGGTTCCCCAGTGAGCTCTTTATCCACTGAGCTATCCAGCCGGGCCCAACTTGCTTACTTTTAGAAAGTAAATACCCTGGTGCATTCTCAGAGCATTAGGTAAAACCAGTAATTTGGTATTGATTGTAAGTGAAAACAAGGGCATAGCAGCAAATTAATCAAGCAACTTAATTAATTTTCAATACTGAAGAACCTAGGGCATTCACAGTGTGTTACATATAACCAGTGTTTTGACATTGATTGTAAGTGAAAACAACTGTGTCACAGTCTAATTAAACAAGCAACTTCCTTAATTTTTCAAATAGAAGAACCTGGTGCATTCACACAGCTTTAGATAACACTAGTGTTTTGATATGGAGTGTAACAAAATACAAGTATGTAGGAGTCAATTACAAAAGTAACTTGCTTAGTTTTCACAACTGAAGAACCTGGTGCTTTCACAGAGCATTAGGTAAAGCCAGTGTTTTTACATTTGTTGTAAGTGAAAACAAACACCTAGAAACCATTTTAACAAGTAATTTGCTTTGTTTTCAAAACTGAACACACTGGTGCAATCACAGTATGTTTGGTAAAACCAGTGATTTCACATTGATTGTAAGTGAAAACAAGTGTGTAGCAACCAATTAACCAAGTAACTTGATTAGTTTACAAACCTGAATAATCTGGGTCATTCACAGAGCATTATGTAAAACCAGTGTTCTGACATTGATTGTAAGGAAAAAAATGTGTAGCAGTCAATTAAACAAGTAAATTGCTTAGTTTTCAAAACTAAATATCCTGGTGCATTCACAATCCATTAAGTAAATGCATGATTTGATATTGATTGTAAGTGAAAACAAGTGCATAGCAGTGAATTACACAAGTAAACTGTTTAATTTTCAAAAGTGAAGACTATGGTGCATTCACTGAGCATTAGGTACAAACAGTGTTTTTAAATCAATTGTAAGTGAAAACAATGGTGTAGCCATCAATTAATCAAGTAATTTTCTTATTTTTCAAAACTAATAAATGTGGTTCATTCACAGAGCATTAGGTAAATCACCTGTTTTGACATTGATTGTAAGTGAAAACAAGAGCACAGTAACCAATTAGACAATATCTTGCTTAGTTTAAAATGAAATACCCTGGTGCATTCTCAGGGCATTAAGTAAAACTGGTGAATTTATACTGATTGTAAGTGAAAACAGGAGCAGAGCAGTGAATTAATCAAGCAACATGGTTAATTTTCAATAGTGAAGAACCTGGGACATTCACAGAGGGTTACATCAAACCAGTGTTTTGGCATTGATTGTAAGGGAAATCAATTGCATAGCTGTCCAATTAAATAAGTAACTTACTTAGTTTTCAAAACTGAAGAACCTAGTGCATTCACAAGGCATCAGGTAAAACCAGCATTTTTACATTCATTGTGAATGAAAACAAGTGCTTAGAAGTCATTTAAACAATTAATTTGCTTAAATTGCAAAACTGAATACCCTGGTGAATTCACAGTGTGTTTGGTAATATCAGTGATTTTGCATTGATTTTAGTGAAAACAAGTGCATAACACCCAATTAAACAAGCAGCTTGCTTAGTTTTCAAAACTGAAAATCAAGGTGCACTCAATGAGCATTAGGTAGAACCATTGTTTTGACATTGACTGTAAGTGAAAACAAGTGTATAGAAACCAGTTAAACAAGTAACTTACTTAGTTTCAAAAATAAAGTAGCTATTGCATTCTCAGAGCATTAGCTAAAGTCAGTGTAGTGACATTGATTGTAATATCAGTGTTTTGAGCTTACAGTAAATTGCAACAAGTGGGCACCAGCCAAATAAAGAAGTTACTTGCTTAGTTTTAAAAATGAAATACCCTGGTGCATTCACCATCTTTTAGGTAAAACCAGTGATTTAATATTGATTGTAAGTAAAAAATGTGTAGGAGCCAATTAAACAAGTAAGTTCCTTAGTTGTCAAACCTTAAGAACCCAGAGAATCACAGAAAGTTGGGTAAAACCTGTGTTTGACATAGATTTCAAGTGAAAACAAGTGCATAGCAGCCAATGAAACAATTAATTTGATTATTTTTCAAAACTGTAGACTCTGGTGCATTCAGACAGACTTAGGTAAAACAAGTGTTTTGACATTGATTGTGAGGGAAGCAAGTGTATTGCAACCAATTATACAAGTAAATTGCTTAGTTTTAAAAAATAGAATGACCTAATGCTTTCTCAGAGCATTAGGTAAAACCAGTGTTTTGATATTGATTGTAAGTGAAAAAAAGTTCATAGCAGCTAATTAAACAAGTAATTTGCTTAGATTTCAAAACTGAACACCCTGGTGCATTCACAGAGCCTTATGTAAAATCAGTGATTTGATATTGATTCTAAGTGAAAATGAATGCCTAGCAGCCAATTAAACAAGTAACTTGCTTAGTGTTCAAAACTGAAGAACCTGGCACATTCAGAGAGTGTTAGGTAAAACCATTGTTTTGACATTCACTGTAACTGAAAACAAGTACACAGCAGCGGATTGAACAATTACCTTCCTTATTTGCAGTACAGAATACCCTGGTACATTCACAGTTCATTACATAAACCAGTGATTTCACATTTATTGTAAGTGAAAACAAGTGCATAGCAACCAATTAAACAAGTAACTTGCTCAGATATCAAAACTGAATACCCTTGTGAATTCACAGAGGTTTAGGTAAAACCAGGGATTTGACATTGATTGTAAGTAAAAACAATTGTATAGAAGCCAAATAAACAATTAGCTTGCTTAAATTTGAAAACCGAAGCCCTTGGTGCATTCACAGAGGATGAAGTAAAACCTGTATTTTGACATTGATTGTAAGTGAAAACAAGGAAGTAGCAGCCAATTAAAAATATAACTTGTTTAGATTCCAAAAATGGAAGAACCAGGTGCATTCACAGAGTGTTAGGTAAAACCACCCTTTTGATATTGATTGTAACTGAAAAGAAGAATGTAACAGCCAATTAAACAAGTAAATCATTTAGTTTTCAAAACTGAAGAACCAGGTTATTCACGCATTGATAAGTAAAACCATTGTTTTGACACACATTGTAGGTGAAAACAAGTGTATAGCTATGAAATAAACAAGTATCTTGCTTATTTGCAATACAGAATACCCCAGTGCATTCACAGTGCATTAGGAAAAACCAGTGACTTCACATTTATTGTAAGTTAAAACAAGTGCATAATAGCAAATTAAGGAAGCATATTTCTTAGTTTCCAAAAGTGAATACCCAGGTGCATTCAAGGTGCATTAAGTAAAACCAGTGATTTGACATTGAATGTAAGGGAAAACATATGCACACGAAGCTATTTAACAAGTAACTTACTTAGTTTTCAAAGCTGAACACCTGGTGCATTTACACAGTGTGATGGAAAAGCAGTGTTTAGACATTCATTTTTAAGTGAAAACATGCATAGCAGTCAATTGGAAAAATAACTTGCTTAGTTTCCTAAACTGAACAATGGGTTGCATTTGCAGAGCATTAGATAATCCCAGTGTTTTGACATTGATTGTAACTAAAAACAAGTTTGTAGCAGCCAATTAAATGAGTAACTTCCTTATATTCAAAACCCAAATACCCTGGTGCATTCACAGTGTATTAAGTAAAACCAATGATTTGACACTGATGGTAAGTGAAAACAAGTGCATAGCAGTCAATTAAACCAGTAACCTGCATAGTTTTCAAAACTGAATACCCTTGTGCATTCACAGTACATTAGGTAAAATCAGTGATTTGACATTGATTGTAAGTGAAAACCAGCACATAGTGAGCCAATTTAAAAAGTAACTTGCTTAGTTTACAAAACTGAAAACTTGGTGCATCCACAGTGTTTGATAAAACCAGTGTTTTGACTTTACAGTAAGTGAAAAGACATGTGTAGCAGGCAATGAAACAAGTAACTTCCTTATTTTCAAAACTGAATTCCCTGGTGCAATCAAAGATTGTTAGGTAAAATTAGTGATTTGAAATTCATTGTAAGTGAAAACAGGGCATAGTAGCCAATTAAACAGGTAACTTAGATTTCAAAATGAAAAACCTGGTGCATTCACAGAGCATTGGGTAAAACCAGTGTTTTGACATTGTGAGTGTAAACAAGTGTGTAGCCACCAATTAAACAAGTAAATTCCTTACTTTTCAAATCTGAAGTGCCAGGTACATTCACAGAGAATTAGGTAAAACCAGTGTTTTGGCATTGATTGTAACTGAAAACAAGTGTGTAGCAGCCAATTAAACAAGTAACGACCTTACTTCTGAAAACTGAAAAATCTGGTGCATTACAGAGTATTAGGTATAACCAGTGTTTTCACATTATACTAAGGGAAAACAAGTGTGTAGCAGCCAATTAAACAATTATACTGCTTAGTTGTTTTTTTTTAAAGATTTATTTATTTTATTACATATCTCCCCTTCCCCCCCCCCCCCCCCGCTGCGGCGATGTGCTGAGAGTGGTCACTGTGCAGGCATGGCTTTCCCTGCTTGTGGGCAGCTTCTGCATCCGTTCATGGCCAGCTTTCTGTTCGTGGGTGGCTGGCTGCACTCCATTCACGGACAACCTGCCCTGCCCATGGCAGCTTTTGCCCTGTCCGTGGCAGCTTTTTGCCCTGCCCATGGCAGCTCTGGCCCGCCCATGGTGGCTTGCCATTCTCAAAGTGGTCTTCCCACTAGGAGAGGTCCCCAGGAATTGAACCCGGGGCCTCCCATGTGGTATGCCAGTGCCCTATCCACTGGGCTATCGAGCCGGCCCCCTGCTTAGTTTTAAAAATGGAATACCCTGGTGCATTCAGAGTGCATTAGGTAAAACCAGTTATTTAATATTGTTTGTCTGTGAAAACAAGTGAATAACAGCCAATTAAACAAATAACTTGCTCTCTTTTTAAAACTGAATATACCAGTGTATTCACAGAGTGTTAGGTAAAACCAGTGTTTTGACATTGAATGTAAGTTAAAACTAGTACATAGAAGCCAATTAAACAAGTAATGTGCTTATTTTCAAAACAGAATACTGAGGTGTAATCACAGTGAATTGGGTAAAACCAGGGATTTGACATTGATTGTAAGCAAGAACAAGTGCATACCAGTGAATTAAACAGGTAAATTATTTTGTTTTCTTAACTTAGCAACCTGGTGCATTCACAGAGCATTAAGTAAAATCAGTGTTTTGAAATAGGTTGTAAGTGAAAACAATTGCACAGCAGCCAATTGAACAAATAGCTTACTTAGTTTTTAAAACTGCTGAACCTGGAGATTTCAGAGAGCATCAAGAAAACAGAGTGTTTTGGCATTATAGGAAATGAATACAATGTGTGGCAGCCAATTAAACAAGTAAGTTCCTTAGTTTCAAAAATTGAATACTCTGATGCATTCACAGGCCATTAGGTAAAACCAGTGATTTAATATTGATTGTAAGTGAAAACAATTGTGTAGCCACCAATTAAACAAGTTACTTGTTTAGTTTTCTAAAGCGAATCACCTGATTCATTCAAAGAGTGTTAAGTAAAACCAGTGTTTTTACATTGATTGTAAGTGAAAAGAAGTGCATAGCAGCCAATTCAGCAAGTAACTTGCCTAGTTTTCAAAACTGAATACCCCATTGCATTCACAGTGCATTGGGTAAAACCAGTGATTTAATATTGAATTTAAATAAAATCAGGTGCATATGATCCAATTAAATATAACTTGATTAGTTTTCAATACTGAAGAACCTGGTGCATTCTCAGAGCTTTAGGTTACATAAACCAGTGTTTTGACATTGATTGTAAGAGAAAACAATGCATAGCAGCCAATTAAACAAATTGTTTAATTTTCAAAACTGAAGA
>PVKH010043815.1:0-10673 GCA_004027955.1 Chaetophractus vellerosus | reverse complement strand
TTCATTTATTACACACCCCCCCCTTTCTGCTTGCTCTTGCTGTGTGTCCTTTCTTCTGTGTCTTTCTATGTCTGAGGAGAATGAGGAGATACACAGAAGGTAAAATCAAGATCTTAAGGACAAATTGGAGAAGGGAGTTGGGCATGAATCCCAGAGAACTGTCTCCTCTAACCAGATTGATGATGTGAATAAGCAAACATCAGAAAGGTAAGTTACACACCATTTGAATTCTCAAGAAATAGAAATTTCCTCATAGATCTAAAAAAAAGAAAAAGAAAAGCCATTTTAAAACAAAAAAATCATTTCTGTTAGTCTACAGTTCTTTTTTCATGCAGCATCAATAGTTACATTTTAAGTGTGATCAGATCAGAATCTTAAAATGCTTCAATGGTTCCTCACCATTAGAGTAAGACCCAAACTTCTACCATCAGTCTAAAAAGGGGGCATCAGAGTACTGGTGAAAAGCCCACTCTGACTACCTAGCTCCACCACTTTTTAGCTTTGTGACCATGGGCAATTACTCAAGCTCTGTGCCTCAGTTTCCTTATAAAATAGAGTTAACAGAACCCACCTCATAGGGCTGTTGTGAGGTTTCAATGAGATAATAATACATGAAGCACCTTTTAAAGTACCTAAAACTTTTCACTAAGGAGGTACTCAATAAATGTATTACTTGTAGTAATAATAGTAGTAAATATAGTAATAAATAGGTTACAAGACCTACCCCCGAGAATCCACTCCTACAGCATTTTCCCAAACTCACTCGCTCGCTTCACTAAACTCAACTCTTGAGCCTCAATGGCCTAATCCTTTAACACACGGAGCCCAATCCCATCTCAGGACCTTTGCACTAGCCATTCTTCTGCTTGAATGCTCTTTGCCCTGATCTTTGCATGGTATTTTTCTCAGCATTCAGGTCTCAGTTCAAAGGTCACCTCCTCAGAAAGCTTATCCCAGACATCTGATCTTAAGTACCAATCTATCTACTCTCATCACCCTTTCCCAATCTTTCTCTATTCCCTCAACAGTGGTACAGCAGAATGTCCAGCTAGTTAAGAATTACAGAGGGAGCAGATGTGGCTCAAGCGGTTGAGTGCCTGCTTCCCACATGGGAGATCCTGGATTCAGTTCCTGGTGCCTCCTAAAAACAAAAACAAACAAAACAAAACAAAACAAAAGAACAAGCAAACAAACAAAAAAAAAAACAACTCAGGGGAGCCAATGTGGCTCAGGGATTGAGTGCCAGCTTCCCACGCATGAGGTCCTGGATTCAATCCCCAGCCCCAAAACCTAAAAAAATAAAAAGTACAGAGGAAAATATTTCATAAAGGATCATTTGACAACCAATTAAAATAAAAAGTTATTGGGGGGGGGGGAAGGCTGGATTTTTTAATTCAAGTTTTACTATAGCATTAAGGAAATGGTCCCCAAAAAAGAATAAAGATCAGCAGCAGTCAGAGAGAAAGGGATAACACCAATCTGACATTTTGAGGGAATCATAAACATCACTGCAGCCTGGGAAAACTGAATAACCACATAAACAGTAACTGGAAAATATCATGACTTCAGGAGATTTTAAGAGAATGTACAATTCCAGGAATACATTTCAACAGAAACTACGCTATAATGACCCCACATGGCACTGATTCAGCTAGTGCTTCCATTTATAGAAATGAATTTATTTTCTATTACAGTTCTTTTTCTTATCAACTTGTAAGAGTTATTTAATGTTTAGGATATTAGTCCCTTGTCACTGTTATAAATACCTTTTATCAGTGTACTATTTGTTTATGCTGTCTTTGCCACATGAGAGATTTAAATTGTTTTTTTGTTTATTTGGTTGGTTGGTGGTTTTTGTAGCTTTATTCACTAATCTTCCTCTTATGGCTTTCTGTATCATACTTCAAAAAGCTTTCCCCACCTTAAGATTAGAAAAACATTCATCAGATTTATTTTAAAGATCAGATGGATGGTTATTCAATCTTCTAAAAAACAGACACATGAGCCAACTTTTCTAAATTAAAAGAGCAAAGAACAAAGAAAAGGACTTGCATGCTTATCTATACAATTTGGAACAATATTTAAGTATAATTCTATAATCAAAAACAGGGGACATTTCTAATACTTTTTACACCAAAACCCAAATATCTTAAATATTCATGTTAAAAATAGTACTAATACACATAATTTAAAATAACTTAACCAATTCATCATAGACAAAATGATGTGACAAAAACCTACCAGGGATATCTGTAGATTTCTCCTATCAGTTCCACTTGGTTATATAAACAACAGAACAAAAGTGCATTCCAGGGTGTAAAGTGGAATGAAGTTCTGATACATTCTATAACATGGATGAACCTTGAAAACAACACGTTGAGTGAAAAAAGCTACAAACAAAACAATAATATTGTATGGCTCCATTTATATTAAATACCTAGAATATGCAAATTCACATAGACAGAAAGATTATAGGTTACCAGGAGCCAGTGGGTAGGGTTGGGGGATAGGGAGTTATTGCTTAATGGGTAAAGTTTCTGTTTGGGGTAATTAAAAAGTGTTGGCAATCGATGATGATGAAAGTGGTACAACATTGTGAATATAATTAATACCATCCATATGTACCCTTGAAAATGGTTAAAATGGTAAATTTTGAGCTGTATTGTTACCACCAGAAAAAGTTATTGTTTTTAAAAAAGGAATGAAGTACTGATATATACTAAAGAGTCAGTTATTTCATCTTTATTTAAGCCTTTGGCAGTTATCAAAAAGATTCTAGTGCACATAAAGTTTCCCTATTTTACAATGGGTATTTAGTAAGCATGTATTTTTCTTATTAATACAAGCAATAAAACAAGAACAAAAAGGTTTTAAAAAATTATAAGGTTACCACTACTGCTTTTCATATTTGAAATGGAAAAGATTGAGACAGACTGTTTATCTACCATAAGCTAACTCACAAATAAAACTTGGCTTCTTGCCTAAATTAACCACCCAGCAGGTTTCTCATATTCATTTCAAATGTGCAGCAGCTAAGCTTTACTGACTGTCAGATCATCTAATGATAAAGCAAAGGAGTTATTATCAACTAGCTGAGTTCTTCCAAGTTGTATCTGAATAAAACAGATCCAAGTCTGTCAACATTATCTCTCAATAGAACCCGCTAACATAAAAAGCGAAATCTGGCCTAAAGGCAATATAGAATACATCTTCACTTGTCAGACAGCACTGCATTAAGTCAAGGCATGGAGACTTCAATTACGGTAGCCTTATGAAAGGGGATCACACAAATAATATCAAAATCAATTCCTTTTCCAAGTACCTCTTACCCAGGTATCCTATAGTCATACATAAAATTAATCCAGTTAGAAGGAAGACAATGTTAAAGTAAACAGAAAAGCAATTTTGACATGTAAACTTGGTAGAGAGAGTCTTTCTCAGAAGACCATATAGCTGTATATACTTTTGTTGTGTTGACTATGAGAACAAACCCTAAAAAAAGTCACTTCCTCAGAAAGAAAGGCCTTCCTTGACCACCCAATATAAGTAACCACCAAGTCACTCTTCCCATTTTTTTATGCACAATGCATGACAAATTATTTTGACTTCCTATCAGTAGGAAGCACACTTTAAGTTTTTTCTCTAATAGTGGAGATGGAGTTGTACTAAGATATCGCATCATATCTTATACTTACTCGTCCACTTCTTATGGGAGATAACTGCTTGGGGTCAGGGACACAGTTTACTTGGGCTGCACTAGACTGCCTAGAATAATTTCTGTGACTTTAGCCTTATTAATACAACAAATGAGAGAAGTTCAAAATATGTTAGCTGCCCTCACTTCTTTTTCATACTTAAATTCAATTCACACTATTTCTGTGTCTCTAGGGAAGTTTCTTAAGGGTCTTCACTGTTAAATAGTCCTCTGGTGAAGCAGGATAGTGGAAAAGTTAGAGTTCAGGCTTTAGATTTCAACCACTGGAGTATGAATCCTGGTTCCACAATTCACTACCTCTGTGCCTCAGGCAGTCCTATATTTTTCAGCACCTTAGTTTCCTAAACATAAATTGGAGATAATACTGATACTAAAAGAGTTAAGATTAACTGAAAGTTAAAACATGTTTTAGACTGCTAAAGAAATCAAAGTAGACCTAAACAAATGGAAAGACAGTCTGTGTTCACGGACTAGAAGGTTAAATATCTTGAAGATGTCAATCCTACCCAAACTGATTTATAGATTCAATGTAACACCAATCAAAATCCCAACAGCTTACTTTACAGAAATAGAAAAGGCAATTACCAAATTTATTTGGAAGGGAAAAGGCACCCAAATAGCCAAAAACATTCTAAAAAAGAAGAGCGATGTGGGAGGACTCTCATTGCCTGACCTTGAAACATACTACAAAGCTTTCGTGGTCAAAACAGCATGGTATTGGCATAAAGATAGACACATTGATCAGTGAAAGCCAACTGTGAGTCCAGAAATATACCCTCACCTCTACAGCCAACCCGTTTCTGACAAACCTACCAAGTCCACATTACTAGGATCAAAGAGTCTCTTCAACAAATAGTACTGGGAGAACTGGATATCCATATCCAAAAGAATGAAAGAGGACCCCTATCCCATTCCCTATTCAAGAAACAACTCAAAATGGATTGAATACCTAAATATAAAAGCCAGGACCATAGTACTACTAGAAGAAAATGTAGGGAAACGTCCTAAAGACCTTGTGGTAGATTGTGGTTTCATGACCTTACACCCAAAGCACAAGCAACACCAACAACTACAAAATAGATAAATGAGACCTCCTCAAAATTAAACACTTTTGCACTTTTTGTCAAAACGGTGAAAAGGCAGCCAACCCAATGGGAGAAAATATTTGGAAATCACATATCCTATAAGGGTTTAATATCCATGATATATAGAAATCCTACAACTCAACAATAAAAAGACAAACGACCCAATCAAAAAGTGGGCAAAGGCTTGAATAGACATTTGTCCAAAGAAGAAATACAAATGGCAAAAAAACACATGAAAACATGTTCAACATCACTAGTGATTTAGGGAAATGCAAATCAAAGATACAATGAGATATCATTTCACACCTATTAGAATGGCCACTATTAAAAAGACAGAAAACTACAAGTGTTGGAAAGGATGTGGAGAGACAGGAACGTGTACTGGTGGAAAGGTAGAATGGCACAGCCACTGTGAAGGATGGTTTGGCAGTTCCTAAGGAAGCTGAATATAGATTTGCCACATGACTCTGCAATACCACTTCTAAGTATACACCCAGAAAAACTGAGAGCAGTGACACAAGCAGACATCTGCACACTGATTTTCATGGAGGCATTGTAATGGTTTGAGTTTGATTTAATTATGAATTCCAAAAATATAGATTAGATTATGTTTGTAAGCTGGTCTGTTCATCTGGGCATGATTGAGTTGTGAGTAGGGCGTTAACTGCCACGTCAGTGAGACGTTGAGCCCCACCCCTCGGTGGGGGTGGTCTCAGGTATGGAAGGCTAGACAAGAGGCAGCAGAGAGCAGATTGAGAGCAGAGCTTTGGAGAAGGAGATTTGAAGAAGCAGTTCTGATGCTGGAGTGAGCCGTTCGCCGGATAGCCTACAGCTGGCCTTGTGGAGAGACGCAACGCAGCCCCGGGAACAAAGGAACCCGGAAGCCTGAACCCTGGAGACAACGGCAGCCATCTTCCTCCAGGACATGGACTTTGGTATGGGAAGAAATTTATGCTTTGTGGCCTGGTAACTGTAAGCTTCTACCCCAAATAAATACCCTTTATAAAGACCGACCAATCTCTGGTATATTTCAAAAGGCACTCCTGTGGCTGACCGAAACAGGCATTATTCATGATTGCCAAAAAATGGGAACAACCCAGGTATCCATCAACTAAAGAATGAATAAACAAATTGTGGTGCATACACATGATGGAATATCATGCAGCAGTAAGAAGAAATGAAGTTGTGAAGCATATGACAAC
The DNA here is from genome assembly GCA_004027955.1 of Chaetophractus vellerosus. NCBI lineage: Eukaryota > Metazoa > Chordata > Mammalia > Cingulata > Chlamyphoridae > Chaetophractus > Chaetophractus vellerosus. Next base: position 4,671 of record PVKH010043815.1, on the reverse strand, counting down.
ATGGATGAACCTGGATGACATTGTTAATTGAAGCAAGCCAGACACAAAAGGACAAATACTGTATGATTGGACTATTAGAACTAAATATATGGTGTAAACTCATGGAGTTCATAACTAGAATATAAGTCACCAGAAAAAAGAATGAGGCTAGAAAATGGAAATCTCAGGCTCAATCTGTGCTTAATTGGTTAAAACGTTGTTCGTAAATCTTCGGAAATAAACAGAAATGTTGAAAGCACATCATAGTGTTTGTAGCTAGCAGTGCTAATATATGGGTATGATAGGGGTTGAAAGGAAAGTCTATGGTTACATATATTACTAGAAGGAAGGCTAAAAAATATAACATGGGACTGTATAGCATAGCAAAACCTCATGTGAAATATGAGTTTGGGTAATATTCCATATATAAGACTTTTTCTTTGGAACCGAACAGATGTTATATTAATATCAGGCAAAAATACAACCAAAACAAACTATGGACAGTAGTATATAGTAATATATCAATAATATTCCATTAAGGGTTGAAAAAAAAAAAGGAAATATACTAAGTGAAAGAAACTAGACAAAAGGGACTACATATTGTTTGACTCCATCTATACAAAATATAAATACAAATAAATTAGAGGCAGAAACAGAACAGCAGCAATATACAGCAGGGGAAGGACAGAGATTGAGAAGTGATTATTAAGGGATTTTTCTTTTTTTTGTCTGTTTTTTTGTTTTTTATTATTATTATTATTGTTAATAGTAATGAAAATGCCCTAATAATGACTGAAGTGATGAATCCACAACTATGTGATTACACCAAATTTCACTGATTGTACACACTGGATGGACTGTATGATTTATGACTATGTGTCAATAAAATTCATTTTAAAAAGAAAAAAAAATGCGAATTTTCTCGCTGACCTGATTTTGTAATAATCAGGGTAGGCTAAACAGTCGCTATATTAGAAACCATGCATGTGTCCCCAGACCTAGTTTTTCTCCCTAGGTCTGGCTTTTAGAATGCTGGTGATAAACTAAGCCTGATTTATTATACGACCATCCTGTATGGGAAAAGACTGTGACTTTGGATATCTTTGGTCAACCTTAAGAAATATAGCCGGGGGACAGATGTGGCTCGGGTGGTTGGGCGTCCGTCTTAGACGGATGCCGGGACCTCCCAGTAAAAATTTAAAACAGAAAAATATAGAAGGCACGTGGGCCACCAGGCCTCGTGTGCAGGTGCACCACCAGGCTCGTCGAACCGAAAAACCAGGAACTAAGGTGGCACAGGCAGTAGGACGCCTCTCCCCCACACTGGAGATTCCGAGGATTGAATCCCAGTGAAGACAGGAGGAGAAGGATGAGAAGAGAGGGCAGAAAACGGACACAGAGAGTTGCCCATTCAAAAACGGGGGTTGGGGAAGGGGGGGAATGGATAAAAGTAAGTAAGTAAATAAATAAATAAATAAATAAATAAATAAATAAATACTTTAAAAAATGTATAGGGGAGAAAGATACGGACTATACTTAATGGTAATACTTTGATGATGCTCTTTTACGATTTGTTAGCAAATGTTTCACAACAATGCAGGGTGTTGGGGGGTGGGGGTAATGTGTGGGAGATCTGTATGATGTTATGCATATTTGTTTTGTAAATTCACAATGTGTGCTGAACACTTATGGTTTATGTATGTTCATGTATGAATGATATACTCCAATAAATTGTTTAAAAAATATATGTTTTAAAACATAATAAGGGCCCACGTGGCGTGGTGAGCTGGCGCAGCAAAGGAAGACAAGCAGCAAGGGGGGGATAAATAAATTTAAAAAAAAAAAAAAACATAATAAGCACCCATAAAATTCTATTTAATTTTGTTACTTAATGTATACCTCTAAGAACAGTATCATCAAACAGGACCAACTACATGTTGCAGGATCTGGTGCAAATTGAAAATGCAGAACTTCTTGATCAAAAATTATTAGGAATTTCAGATGACAGCAGCAGAACATTAAACCAAGTACAGAGCCCTTCTAAATGTGGGGCCCAGTATAACTGCACAGGTTGTACACCCATGAAGTCAACTCTGGCACCAGGTAAATTCTCCTGACAACTATGATTCCTTGCTAGAAGTCAATCTAACAGTATTGCCTTGTTCTCATTAAATAGTTCAACCAACTCCAAACCAGGAGGCAGGACACTTGTAAAAAGAGCCCAGTCTATGAAGACAAAGAAAAAGCAGATTTTAAATTCTGTTTTGTTTTTCACTTACTTAGCTATGACCCGGAACTTGCTAACCACTTCAAGACTCAATTTCCTCCTCTGCAAAAGGGGAAACCACCATCTTCTTTGCTGGATATTTGTGAAGATTAAATAAAATTATATACATGAAATGCTAGGTATATAATATGTACTCAACAAAAGTTAATTGCATTTAATTTCAAAGATCACTGTATTTTTCCAGCCTCTTAAATGATCTAGACTTGTGCTGTCCAATATTGGAGCCACTAGCCACCTGGAGCACTTGAAATGTGGGTAATACAAACTGAGATGTGCTGTAAGGATAAAAAACACATACCAGATGTTAGACTTAATGTGATTTGCACTATATTTTTATTGGATAGTGCTGACCTAAACAATGAGACACTCCAAAGATCTGAAATAAAGGAAAAAAAGCCTTACTGTTTACACTGAAAAAGGAGCCTAGATACACAGATGACATTATAAGCTCATCCTACAAAACAATTTGGCAAGAAACTAAGAAATAAGCAAAGGAAAATCTTTGACACTTTTTGCTGGGTAAAATAAAAACACAATTACAATGTCTAGATGGAAATTTACTTTCTTTGCTTTTACGTACTTGCAATATGTTTAATGAATAATTACTCATTTCGTCTCCCAAATGACCTTTTAAATTACTCAATTCAACTCATTTAATAATTTCAATTCAACCTCCTTAATTAAAGGTAAGTTCTGGGAAAAACATGAATAAACGGACTTCAAGAGTACAATAAATACCATGTAGTGTCCAACCACCTCAATCTTAACCACTAAGTCAATAGCATAGAGGTAAAGTATAGGCAATGACTAGGGAAAAAGACAGTATGGCTTCAAACATACCTTTATAATGCTTCTTTAAACCTTCAATACACAGTTTGCTTAACTATACATCTGTCTGACTGCAGGACAAAGATAACATTTGGGTGGGGCATCCCATTCCTAGGGAAAAGACTGTAGGGATTTATTTCAATTAATTCTTTTTTAAAAAAGATTTTATTTTTATTTATTTATATATCCCCCCCTTTGTTGCTTGTTCTTGCTGTGTTCACTGCTTTTGCGTTCTTCTGTGTCTGCTTGTCTCCCCCTGCTGCGGCATACCACCGAGTCAGCTCACTGCGCGGCGGCTTTGCCAGCTCGCGGCAGCTTGCCTTCTCGCGAGGGCCCAGACCCCGGGGCCTCCCATGTGGTAAACCAGGGCTCTACCAATTGAGCCACAGCTGGTTCCTATTTCAATTAATTCTTAAGCCTGCATCAACAACAAGTTTTTATTAAGTTTCAACATAAGTGGTCCCCATGTTTTAATTCTCTTAATAGCAGTTTTTAAATATTCTTTTGGACAAAAATCTCAATCATAACCTTGAGCCTAAGATCCAGAAAAGAAGTGAGGGTTAGGCAAAGAAGCACAATAAATACAAGAGGAAGGTAAATTTTTAGAAATACATAAAGCAATTTCTTTTCTAATATCTCACCCTTAACTCATTAAATCACTCCAATTCATTGCAATGCTGGAAATGCCAGCCTGAAGTCCTTTCAATACCGTCTCAACTTTAAAAGGAGAGAATGAAAACCTACTCACTCACACATAAAGTAAATCAACTATCTCACCTTTACAAATAGTCTCAAAATATGCTTACCTATAGCCAGATTTCCCACTTGTACAGAAAGATCCAGAACATGTTTAACCAGAGTCATGGAAGAAATTACTAGCATTAAAGCTGGAAGGTAACTGCAAATTTCTGGAGTTTTCAACTTTTACTTCCTATTCTAGGAGCTTTTCTTTCATATCCTCCTCCAAAAATTGAATGCAGGAAATCATGAGCATTTCACATTTACTTTATTTTAGTTTAACACATGCCCGGAAATGTTGTGGGCAATATGGAAAACACACACACACACACACACAAAGGCCAAAATGTTTATACATGAGCAGTTTCTGATGTTCCTGAGGGAAAGAAAACACACTTAAAACAACTATAAGGCAATTAAAGTACAAGACTGGAAAGGGGTACTCTAAAACTGCTACTGACAAGATAAAAAAAAATTTTTTTTTTAAAACACCAAAAAACCTTTCTAGATGATGATTTGAGAGTAAGTCTGTAAAGCCTTTAAAAGTCACTGCCGGGCCCGGCTAGATAGCTCAGTGGATAAAAAGCTCGCTGGGAAACCACATGGGAGGCCCTGGGTTCGGTTCCCGGGGACCTCTCCAAGCGGGCAGACCGCCTTGAGAATGGCAAGCCGCCATGGGCGGGCCGGAGCCGCCGTGGGCAGGGCAAAAAGCTGCCACGGACAGGCAAAAGCCACCACGGGCAGGGCAGGTCGCCTGCAAATCGAGCGCAGCCAGCCACCCGCGAACTGAAAAGCCGGCCGTGATGGAAGCAGAAGCCGCCCACAAGCGGGGAAAGCCG
>PVKH010043814.1:0-10680 GCA_004027955.1 Chaetophractus vellerosus | reverse complement strand
AGGAAGAGGATATAGAATCGCATGAAAAAGATAATTCTACAAGTCACTGTATGTTTTAAGTGCCGTATAAGTTGTATTGATAGTATCTGCTGTAAGACTGGAGAAGGTAGGGAGAGGAAATCATTAGTATTGTCAAAAGCATGCAGCAGTTGGCTCTAGAAAGCTGAGTATTTCTATAGACAAAGGGTAGGATGTCTGAGGCCAAGAGAACAAAAGCTTAGCAGTGCAAATAAGCTGATCAAATTAGAAAAAGTTTAACAACTTAAAATGTTTTGAATATTCAAGAGAGTATTTTGATAAAGTTTTTAAGAGTGTTGTATAATGTCTTTCTCATGCTTAAGGTACTTTATAAGTAAATTGTTTAAAAAATGCTGAGTCCAAGCATTCCATAAATCTGTAGTTATATTCCCAAAGCAGGAGTGACTTCTGTCAGGGAGTGCAGAAGTGGGAACACCAAGAGAAGCTGAGCTGCCTAAGGCCCTGGGCAAGTATGCTAGTCATAGCCATTGCCCCTGCAAATGTTTAGAACCTAAAAGATCTTGCTGCACTGTCTCCATCTTCTCTCCTTGTTAATACTTAACAGAGTGCAGCTTTGTATTTTTCCAATCCTAAGTTAGATTTATTTATACAACAAATACTTGAGTGCCTATTATGTGCCAGACACTGTTCTAGGTATGCGATTATAAAGCAACCATGTGTACATGTATCCTAAAGTCTACAAAACACAGTCTTTAAGAATAAATCAGTTATTTGTTTTTCCATAACTTCTTTCCTGTTTGATTCATCTAGATTGTCTATTACTTAGTTTGTTTAATTGCCTAGTGATCAGTGTTTATATTGTTAGCTTGTATACATCATTCTTTTTTTTTTTTAAAGAGATTTATTTTTTATTTATTTTTTATTTTTTATTTTATTTCATATCTCCCCTCCCCCCCACTGCAGCGACGCACCAAGACTGGTCACCGGGCAGGCGCGGCTTTCCCCGCTTGTGGGCGGCTTCTGCTTCTATTCATGGCCGGCTTTCAGTTCGCGGGTGGCTGGCTGCGCTCCATTCGCGGGCGACCTGCCCTGCCCGTGGCGGCTTTTGCCCTGTCCGTGGCAGCTTTTTGCCCTGCCCACGGCGGCTCTGGCCCTGCTCACGGCGGCTCTGGCCCGCCCATGGCGGTTTGCCATTCTCAAGGCGGTCTGCCCGCTAGGAGAGGTCCCTGGAAACCGAACCCAGGGCCTCCCATGTGGTATGCCGGCGCCCTATCCACTGGGCTATCGAGCCGGCCCTGTATACATCATTCTATATAGAGTTGTATAGCTTGTAGTGATAACAGAAATAGTTATGATCAGAACCATTTCACTTTTAATATAAAGAAAACAGTGGTTTTTTGTTTTATTTTTTATTTTTGATAATGGCTTGGAAATTGTGCTCCATTTTATTGGAGAAAGAACTTGAGGTGGGTGGGCCAATGCATGGTGATTTAAGGTCTTTTTGTTCTTTTAACTTTTCATGTTAATTTTTCATGCTATCTCCTTTCTATGGAAGCTCCTCCTGTTTTTCAGGGTTTTTTTTCTCTGTATAGGCGAGACGATTAGTATTGAAGTTGGTGAAGAGTAGGTGAAGGGAAACTTTTCTATTTATTCTTTTCTGTACTTCTGCTGTATGATATGGGAATAGGATTGCTGATAAATTAGAGTGTGAAAATGTACTACACTGTACTATTAATAGCAAAATGAGTAGTAGTAGAGAAAGGAGAGTTGAAAGAAAATGTAAAGGTGGTGAGGAAGCTGGTCACTAAAGAGAAAGGGTGGAGAAGAATGATGGTAGTAATAAGCTGTAATTAGAAGTTCCATTGCATGATTAGAAGACTAAGGTTAAGTCTCTTCTCCTCAGGGAATCTTAGGAAGAGAGATGATAATCTTCCAACTCCCATTTCTAGATTTTTTTTTTTCTTTTTGCTTTTGATTACAATTTCTGACTGAGCACAGAATGCTTCTCAGAGTTTCATCTCCCCAGGTGGCAGAAAATGTAAAACAGGCCTGTGGCCAGGAAGGCCATACTCATCATCTTTGTCTAATGCTATCTCTACAATTTACTTCTATATGTACTTAAACAATATCCCTAAATCTGCTCTTTCTAGGACTGAGCTGACTCTTACCTTCCTTTGACTTATCAGAAGCTTTGCTGGAATTTTCATCCAGCGTTATGAAAGCAGAATGCACTTGTAATGATAGTACAGTTCTGTGATTTTATCACCACATTTTAAATATAAAACAACACTTGTAAATCATCAAAGTAGTATATTCTACATCTCTTCCCCTGAGGAATGTCTATCCATTTTGGATAAATATGGATTCGTCTTTTTAGAAAAAAGCAATGAGCAGCTTTCCTTTTGCTGTTTTTGCTAGGGGTTGTATGCAGAAGTCAGAACAACAGCAGCAAACTAGTGGAAAAATCAGTTGTTTTTCAAAAGCAAAACTGATCTCTTGTGTTTTTAAATGGTGACAAAATGAACACTTGTAACAGGATTTTAGCTTCAGGAGGTCTTTATTACCACAGAACACAAAGTAAAATAAAGAGACTAGAGTTGTTTATTTTGCAAAATAGAAGTGGCTGTGCAAGGCCTGGAGAGCATACTGTTCTTTCTGGGATAACAATCCCTTTCCCCAGCAGTAACAGCTCATTTTGTCCTGTTTCAGTAAAGTAATTTTAGTACTTTGGAACTTTGAAATTTATTCAGAATAACAGTTTTATATTTCCAGGCACAGATTGTCTTTGCCAGAAAAAATAAACTTAAATTTCCAGGTCATTTTGGGCCACTGTGGCTAGGGTCAACAATTTTGTGTTGAGCTGAAGTAGAGGAAAAGGGAAAAAGAAAATGGTCATGGAAATGTTTGAGCTAGCAGTCTGGAAAAGTAGGGATATGTGTATGAGTGTGTGGGGATGTGTGGTGTATTTTTTAAAAATATATTTTTATTACAAAGTGAACTTGCAAAACAGTCATGCACATGTGTAGGATTCCCATACAACACCCCTTCACCACACACCACACCATTGTGAAACATTTGTTATAGATTATGAGATAATATCATCAGACTTTTACCCCTAACTGTGGTCCATAGTATATATTTGGCATATGTGTGGTATATTTTTAAGCATTTGTAGTTTTAACATCTGATGAACAAAAGATAGAGGAAGCTATATAATCTTTAGACAGAACATTCATTTAATAATGACCCAAGATAGTTCATTAGGAAAGGTAACTATTTTAAAACATTACTATGAATTTTGAAATATCTGCATTTGTCAATTTGTAGTCAAAAATACTTTTGCTGGTTGGCTATGGAAGGCAATAGAGTTTATTAAGGTGAGCTTTCCTGGTGGATAAATAGGTTTGGGGAGAACATATATTTTAAAGCATATTTAGATAGACGTAGGCATGTCATGCATAATTTATTTATGAAGCCAGCATTTCTTGAAGTTGCTCAATAAAATGTCTTTATGGATTAATCTCTGGTGTTTTAGTCCCCAATTTATTTATTTTTAATTAAACTTTTAATTTTGAGGTAATTATAGATTATATGCAGTTTTAAGAAATAATACCAAGGGGGGGGGGCAGATGTAGCTCAAATGGTGTAGCATCTGCTTCCCATGTACAAAGGTCCTGGGTTCAATACCCGGTACTACCTAAAAACAAACAATCAAATGGAAAACCAACTCTCATTGGGGAGCAGATGTAGATCAGTGGTTTAGTGCCTGCTTCCCATGTACGAGGTCCTGGGTTCAATCCCTGGTATCTCCTTGAAAAAAAAAAACCAAGAGATCCTATATGCTGTTCACCCAGCTTCTTCTAATGGTAACATCTAATCCAAACTGTAGTACAATTTCACAACCAGGATATTGGCTTTGATACACAGTATCAAGGTACAGGGCAGTTCATCACAACAAGGATTCCTTACATTGCCCTTTTTAAAAAAATTATTTATTTATTTATTTCCCCTCCACCCCTTGTTGTTTGCGCTCGCTGTCTGCTCTCGTCCAATCACTTGAAGGCCTTAAAAGGAGAAGTGGTGATTTCAGCAGTCAGAAGAGAGAAAATTTACATCTCTACTTGGGCCAGCCAGCTCCTCCTGGGAATTCATTGAGGGCCTTCATTGGAGTTCCTGGCTTGCAGCTTGCCCTACAGAATTTGGACTTGTGCCTCTCCACATTTACCTGAAACAGTCTTATAAAATCTCATTGTATTTACAGATATTTCCTGTCAGTTATTTTTCCCTAGAGAAACTGACAATGCAGGCTGTATCATTTTATATTCTCACCAGCAATATACGAGTGACCCGTTTTCTCCCTATCCTTACCTGAATATCGTGCTGCCACTACTTTTTATTTTAGCCATTCTGTATAGTAAAATCTCATTTTGATTTTAATTTACATTTTCCTACTGGATAATGATGTTGATTATCAGTTTTTGAGCCTATTTGCAATCCATATATCCTCTCAGGTGAAATCTCTTCATGTCTTTGCCCATATTCTAATTGTTTTCTTTTCTCTCTCTCTCTCTCTCTTTTTTTTTTTTTTTTTTTTTTTTTTTTTTTTTTTTTTTTTTTTTTTTTTTTTTTTTTTTTTTTTTTTTTTTTTTTTTTTTTTTTTTTTTTTTTTTTTTTTTTTTTTTTTTTTTTTTTTTTTTGCTGTTCAGATTTGAGCATTCTTTATATATTCTAGATATTAGCCCTTGGATATATGAATTTCTTCCAGTTTGTAGCTTGTCTTCTTTATTTTTTCCAGAGACAAAGGACAGTTTATTACTCACTACAGTATCAGTGGCAGGATTATCAGTCCTTTGAGTTTGAATTCTCATAGTGTACCTGAGGGCAAGATGATTTTGACCACAGAGTGGGTACAGGAGCAGGACCATGAGCTTTAAAAACACCAATCTTTTTTTTTTTTTAATTTATTCTAGTAGCATAAAATCTATAGTTACCTAAAAATCTCTCCTTTTAACCACATTGACATATTTAATTCAATGCTGTTAATTACATTCACAATATTATGCTACCATCACACCATCTATTACCAAAATTTTACAATCAACCCAAATAGAAACTGTACAATTTAAGCATTAACTTCCCATTCCCTACCCTAATCCTGGCCCCTGGTAAAGAGATGAGGCCTGGGAAGAGACGAGCCATATGCCTGATTGCTCATAGCTGAGCTTGGGGAGAAAGTGAGCTTGGAGGAGGAAGCCGAGGTCGGCTGCCGTTTTGGTTTGTCGCGTAGCAGGAGTCTAGGATCGCCAGAAGCTGATCTTTGGTGAGGAAGCATCTCTGATGACACTTTGATTTGGACATATCCACAGCCTCGGAACTGTAAGCTTTTACTCTAATAAATTCCCTTTATCAAAGCCAACCCATTTCTAATATTTTGCTGTAGCAAACTAAAACAATGCTCTTTGCCATGTTGAGGAAGTTTCCTTCTATACCTATTTTTTTTAAGTGTTTTTTTTAATTAAGAAAGATGATGGATTCTGTCAGATCCCTTTGCTGTATCAATTGAGATGATCATGTCATTTTCCCCTTCATTCTGTTAATATGGTATAGATTTTCACATGTTGAACCACCCTTGTATACCTAGAATAAATCCCACTTGATCATGGTGTATAATAATTCTTTTAATGTGCTGTTGGGCTTGATTTGCTAGTATTTTGTTGAGGATTTTTCATTTGTATTCAGAAGAGAAATTGGTCTGTAATTTTCTTTTCTTGTAGTATCTTTATCTGGCTTTGGTATTAGAGTGATCCTAATTCACCCTCCTATTCAATTTTTTGGAAGAGTTTGAGCAGGATTAAAAAAAAAAAATTTTTTTTTTAATGTACTGTGGCTGGGAATTGAACCCAGGACCTCATATGTGGGAGGCAGGTGGGTAACTGTATGAACTACATCTGCTCCCCTTGAGCAGGATTTGTATTAGTTCTTCTTGAAATGTTTGGTACAATTCACCTGTGAAGCCATATGGTCCTGGGATTTTTTGGGGGGAGACTTTTTGATGTCTGATTCAATCTCTTTACTTGTAATTGGTCTTTTCAGACATTCTCTTTCTTCTAGAGTCAGTGTAGGTTGTGTGTTTCTAGGAATTTGTCCATTTCGTGTCTGTTGTCTAATTTGTTGGCAGACAGTTGTTCATAATATCCTCTTATGATTCTTATGATTGAACCAGGGACCTTATACATGGGAAGCAGCTGTTCAACCACTGAGTTACATCCACTCCCCAGTGAGAGTTGGTTTTTTCATTTGTTTTGTTTTTAGGAGGTACCAGGGATTGAACCTGGGACCTAGTACATGGGAAGCAGGCACTCAACCACTTGAGCTACATCCGCTCCCCAAAGCCTCTTTATTTCTGTGGGATCAGTAGAAATGTCCCTCTTCTCATTTCTGATTTTATTTGTGCTCTCTCTTTTTCTTTGTCAATCTAGCAAAAGTTTTATTAATTTTATTATCTTTTCAGAGAACGAACTTTTGGTTTTGTTAATGCTCTCTATTATTTTGTATTCTCAATTTCATTTATTTCTGCTCTGATCTTTGTTATTTCTTCTGCTCTGCCTACTCTGGCTTTAGTTTATTTATTTATTTATTTTTTAGTTCTTTAGGCATACAGTTAGATATTTGATTTTAGCTCTTCTTTTTTAATGAAAGCATTTAAGGCAATAAATTTCCCTCTGAGCACTGCCTTCACTGCATCCTATAAGTTTTGATATGTTGTGTTCTCATTTTCATTCATCTCAAGATATTTACAGATTTTCCTTGTGATTTCTTCTTTGACCAATTGATTGTTTAGGAGTGTATTATTTAACTTCCATATATTTGCAGATTTTCCAGTTCTTTGCCTCTTACTGATTTCCAGCTTCATTCCTTTGTGGTCAGAGAAGATTTTTGTATAATTTCAGTATTTTAAAATTTATTGATGCTTGTTTTGTGGCCCGATATGTGATCTATCCTGGTAATAATCCATGTACACTTGAGAAGAATGTGTATTCTGCTGTTTTGGAGTACAATGCTCTGTATATGCCTTTTAAATCTAGTTCATTTATCATATTCTTCAAGTTCTCTGTCTCCTCATTGATCTTCTGTCTAGATTTTCTATCTATTGATGAAAGTGTTGCATTGAAGTCTCCAACAGTTATTGTAGAGTGTTCTGCTTCTCCCTTCAGTTTTGCTAGTATTTGCCTCATGTGTTTTGGGGCATAGTGGTCAGATTGACCCTTTTATTAAATATTGTGTCCTCTTTTGTTTCTTGTCACAGCTTTTGACTTAAAAATCTATTTTGTCCAATATTAGTACAGCTACCCCAGCTCTCTTTTGGTTGCTTTTTGCGTGGATTATCTTTGTTCATTTTTTCACTTTCAAACTACTTGTTTATTTGGGTCTAAGGTGAGTCTCTTGTAAACAACATATAGTTTTATCCATTTTGCTAATCTGTGTCTTTTGATTAGTGAGTTTAACCCATTAACATTCATTGTTATTTCTGTAAAGGCAGTACTTCAGCAATTTTGTCCTTTTGTTTTTATATATCATATCTTTTTTGCTTCTTTTTTTCCTTTATTCAAACTCCTTTTCTGTATAGTTAATTTTTGTGATATGTCTGACAGATACCTTTCTCATTTCTGTTTCTATATATTTTTAAAATACTTCCTTTGTGGTTACTCTGGGGTTTTTATTACACAACCTAAATCTGTAACTTACTTATTTGAAAAGATACCAGCTTAGGTTCAATAGCATACACATTCTCTGCTTCCATTTCATTCCATTTCCCCTCTTCATGTTGTTTTTGTCCCACATTAACTCTTTATGTTTTGCATGTACGTTATCAGGAAATGAAACTACTTCTTATTCAATTGTTTTCTCATAGGAATTAAAGAATAGGGTTATGTATTGAGGATACTGTGGGATTTTGCATTTACTCTTGTAGTTACCTTTATTGAAGATCTTCAGTTCTTCACACTGCTCCAAGCCTCTCTCTCCTGTCTTTTCCTTTCAATCTGAAGGACTTCTTTTAGCAATTCTTGTAGGGCAGATCTTTTGTTGACAAACTCTCTCAATTTCTCTTTATCTATGAATGTTTTAAACTCTCCCTCATTTTTGAAGGGTAGTTTTGCCAGATATAGAAATTTTGGCTGGCAGTTTTTCTCTTTCAGTACCTTGCTGGCAGTTTTCCCTTTCAGTACTTTAAATCTATCATACCACTGTGTTCTTGCCTCCCTGGTTTCTGATGAGAACTCAGCACCTAGTCTTATTGAAGATCCCTTGTATGTGATTAATCACTTTTCTCTTGCTGCTTTCAGAAGTCTTTGGCATTTGATATTCTTTTTTTTTTTAATTATTTATTTATTTATTTATTTATTTATTTATTTATCCACTTTATCCATTTTAACCCTCCCACCCCCACCCCATCTGCTGCTGTTTTGTGTACATACGCTGGGCAATTCTCTGGGCAATTCTCTTTGTCTGTTTCCTGCCCTCTCTTTTCATCCTTCTCCTACTGTCTTCTCAGGGATTCGATCCTGGGGGCCTCTGATATGGGAGAGAGGTGTCCTGCCACCTGCGCCACCTCAGTTCCTGTTTTTTTTGGTGCGTCTCATCTTGGCTCTCCCCTGTGTCTCTCTCCTGTTATGTCATCATCTTGCTGAGTGGCTCAGCGTGACCTGGCAACACGCCCACACACATGACCTGGCGGCACGCGTGCCTTCTATATTTTCCTTTATTTTACTGGGAGGTCCCGGGGATCAAACCCAGGTCCCTCTGTATGGCAGATGGACGTCCAACCATTTGAGCCACATCTGCCCTCATTATATTCTGATTAGTATGTGTTTTGAAGTAGGGTTTATCCTATTTGTAGTATGTTGTACCTCTTGGACATGTATATTTATGTTATTTATAAGAGTTGGGAAATTTTGGCTGTTGTGTCCTCAAATATTTTGTCTAACCCCTTTCCCCTTCTCTTCTCGTTCTGGGACTTCCACAGTGCACATGTTGGTTTGCTTTATGTTATGTCACTCAATACCCTGAGACACTGCTCATTTTTTTCTCTTCTTTTCTCGATCTGTTCTTCTGAATGTATGATATATATATATTTGGCTGCAACAAGCTTCCTGCCAAAATTTTTTATGGGTGACATTTGAAAAACAAGTTATTTAAAATACTGTATTAGTCAGCCAAAGGGGTGCCTTTGCAATATACCAATAATTGATTGGTTTTTATAAAGGGCATTTATTTGGGGTAGACACTTACAGTTACCAGGCCACAAAGCGTAAGTTCTTCCCTCACCAAAGTCCACTGGCACATGTTGGAGCAAGACAGCTGCCGACGTTTGCCAGGGTTCAGGCTTCTTTCTTTCCCAGGGCTGCGTTTCTCCGGGCTTAGTTCCTCTGTTTCCTCCACAAGGTCACCTGTAGACTATCAGGCGAATGGCTCACTTTTCTACTCCTGGGGCGTTCTCTCCAACATCAGAACTGCTTCTCAAAAACCTGCTTCTGAAATCAGCTCCCTCTGTCCTTTGCCTTGCCTTTTACACTTGAGACCATACCCACTGAGGGGCAGGGCTCAACACCCTACTGACGTGGCACAGTTAACACCCTAATCATAACCTAATCATGCCCATATTAACAGATCAGTTTACAAGCATGATTCAATTTATATTTTTGGAATTCATAATTACATAAAACTGCCAAACCATTACAAATATTATTAATGAGTATTATGTTGTGGTTGCCTAATTTTTCTCATGGCTGGACTACAAAATAATATTTTAACTATCAAAAAGCCCAAATAAATATGTAAGATATGAAATCAAGTACATCTTTTTTAATGTATCAAATGGTTCTACAGGCTATTCCAGCTCTCCTCCCACAACAGAATTGCAGGTTTTGTTCTGTTTTGGTTTTTTTAAATATAAAGGTGTTTGGTAGGAATGGAGTTTTATTTGCAATATTATTACATGCCAGTTTTCCTGTCTCAAAAAACAGCTGATGTCTAGACCATGAACCAAACTTTCAAATAAGAATGGAAAGAAAACAATGTGTTTTTTGAACACAAATAGGAAAGCCTCCTAAGAATGTTTTTTTTATAGGTCATTTCCTATCTTGCTTTCATTATATTAAAAAAAAAGTCCTTGCTTTCCATTATAAATTTTAATGACTTTTTCATGGATTTTTAAAAAGGCAAAACATTAAAAAAAAATTTTTTTTTTGAGGTACTGGGGCCGGGAATTGAACCCGGGACCTCTTATGTGGGAAGCCAGTGCTCAACCACTGAGCTCAACCACCGGCTCCCCTGAGTTGGTTTTTTTTGTTTGTTTGCTTGTTTGTTTTTAGGAGGTACTGGAGATTAAACTCGGGACCTTGTACATGGGAAGCAGACGCTCAACCACTTAAACTATATCTCCCATGGCAAAGCATTTTTTAAAATTCTTAAACACTTGTTGAAGTGTTAAACTAGCTTAGTTTAACTTGTACTTCAAAAATTAGCCAACCTTCAGGGTAGTGTGTTGTAATGTTAAACAGCTGTATAAAGTTAAAATAGTGTGGTCTCTATAAACAATTTCTGTTCAGATATTTGTATGTAGAGTTAAAGTTTACTTCAGAATAAAACATTGACAAACAGGGAGGAAAAAGAATTAGAATTTCACAGAGCTGTACTTGA
>PVKH010043813.1:0-10680 GCA_004027955.1 Chaetophractus vellerosus | reverse complement strand
ACGCGCAAAGTTACCACACCCACGCAAAACGCGAAGTTACCACACCCACGCAAAACGCAGTTACCCCACCCACGCAAAACGCAGTTACCACACCCACGCAAAACGCAGTTGCCACACCCACGCAAAACGCGAAGTTACCACACCCACGCAAAACGCAGTTACCACAGCCACGCGCAAAGTTACCACACCCACGCAAAACGCGAAGTTACCACACCCGCGCAACGTAAGCGCCGGAAAGCTGGGGCGGGGCCAGTGCACCGGACCCTGCTCTCTGCGTGGCCTTTCCACAGACCCGCAACTGCGCGAATACAAGAGCAGATCCCGTCCTTAGCGATGCTTACGCTGAACGTTCCTTTGCCGACCTCAGCATCTGCGGTGACCTCGCTCTCAATCCTTGGCTGTCATCGTGTCCACGCACCTTGGAAGCACTGGATTATCTTCCCAGGCAAGGCTGGGACAGAGGAATTACCCTCCGCGTGGCACAGCCTCGTGGGCTTAGGGTATCGCTTGTGGAATCTAAAGCACAGCCCGTTAGTCGCCTCGAAAGGGCGCCAACCCCACAAGCATATTAGCTGGCCCGCTGCCTCCAAAGGGCGGGGTGAAGTAAGCGAGGTGCCGAAAGCAATGCGCGCATTAATTGCCTCAAATCCTTTCCAAGAGGGAAAAGAAAAACCTAAGCTACCTCAAGCAGCCTTAGCAACAACAACAGAGCCGACACAACATCTTTCTCCCCTGCTGGAAGCACTCTGGCACAGGAGCAACACGAGATGGGCAGAGCGCATGCCGCCTCCGCAAACGCTGTGAGCTTTGCTTCAAGCCTCCTGAATCAGTTCGTCTGAAATTAGCCACCCTCGTCCCACACGCACGCACCGTCGGGCATATTTTCTTCTATCCTGAGGCTTTTGTAACAAGTTTCCCCCAGTCTGGTTAATTGACTGGGGAAGCAGAATCTCCTAGAGATAGGTGCCCTGCAGTGGGATTTGCGTTTTACTAGACAGAGAATTCCTTCAAATGGGACCTTCCTGGCTCAAGGCCCCCACGGCACAGCTCATGTTGAGGGCAGGACAGCTGGCTCCAGACGCGTGGCGAGAATGGGCTCACCTTGCCCTTTTCCCCGTTTTTATTACAAGGTCTGTGGGGAGAATAGATTCATACTGTGGCACTGTCGACTCTTATCGTCAGCCTTGTCACAAGCAGGAGGTCTCTGAGTCTTAATGTCTGATAAGATCTGACCACCGAAGCCTACAGCGCCGTTACGCAGACGTGCTGGCAAATCCCGCTGGTCAGCAGCGCCCTGGGCATGCTCGCCAAGCAGGTCAGCAAACAGGAGCTCTGCAAACCCGAACGAGCCGTCCTGGGTCTCGGAACATAATGGCTGTTGAAATTCTGACCATGCGCCCTGCAACAAACGAGAACAGCGAGCGCTGTGCTCCTCGGGACACACTCACGGCCAAAACACACTTTAAATTCCGGAAGGCTGCACGCCTGTCCCCCAGCGCACCAAGATTTGACGGCGTCCTCTTCCTCGGAGCCGGGCGCAGCTGCCCGCACCCTGGCACGGGTCCACGGCAACAGAAAAGCCGCCAAGTGATGCCTCGACTCCTTCGGGAACCGGATGTACCGTTCACAACAACCCTCTTTCCAGCCACAATATTGTTTCAATCTTAGACTCCAAAAATTGGGGCCCAATGCTGGCTCCAAACTCACTAGCCTCAGGGCCTCCCTGGGCCTCTTTTCCCCATTCATTGAGTAGAGATAGCACCTGCCCTGGACACCTAACAGAATTTTGGCAAGAATTAAACAAGATGATGTGTGAAAGCGCTTCGACAAGTACAACGTGTTTTCGCAAACGTGACACGGTCATTACGAAATCAGTTTTCGATGAGGCACGCCTTGCTGCTAAATGAGCCGCCCTTGGGGGGCTTTACTGTCGCACCATAACGGAGGCCCCCGATTTCCAGGCGGTGGTGGCATCACCCCCTAGTGGTCGCATGCTGGGGGGTGAGGAGCAGGTGGGCAGCAGGCGCCGTCCCGCGTTCCTCGGCATCTTCAGCTCTGGCCGCGAGCCCTGTCACAGCCTCCGAGTTTCCCTTCCGGCGCCTGCTCTGCTCTGACATGCCTGGCAAATGCCTGAGCTCGGGAGATAAAGCAGATCCTGCAGACTCGTCACTGACCACCCCGGCAGCAGCTCCACAAGGAAAAGGAAAAGGCGCAAGGAAAAGGCCTCTGACCGGTTGACCTTAATGGCAACACTCTACCTGGGTGAGAACAATACTTTAACCCTCCCTGGAAAGATCTCATTAAGGCAGGGCCAAGCTCTGCCTGGCCCAGCTCCACGTCACTGCTGTTTGGGGAGAAGCCTAGAGGAGTCTGCTGCTCTCGACTTTCAACCCGTGTCGTTCTGCCGAAATTCAGGAGCAGAAATAAGCCATTGCTGCGTAAATATTAGCCTCCAGACACGGAAACGGTGCCGGGGATTGAGAATGAGGACACAGACACACATTTTGCCTGGCATTTAGACTCAGTTTCAAGCCGTCAGTTTTCAAAGCTGAACGTCAAACCTGACTCGCTCCAGGCTTTGACTCTCCTGCTCTCTTCGGCGTGGCAGCACATCTGTACAGCGCAGTGCGCCCAGCCATGTATTTTAGCAAATGTGTAGTAAGAGCACATTCTGTTCATTAGTAATAATTCAGAAATTACGCCTGTGTCCATTAAGTTCTATGGAATGGGAGTTGAAACTCAACACAATAGTTTTCAAATTTGAGTGTGCAAAAAAAAATCATCTGGAAAGCTTAATAAATGCAGCTTCCAGGTCACCCCATATAGAGTCCAACTGAACTGACCTAGAATGGAACCCTAGAATTTGCATCTCTAACAAGCACCCAAGCACACTTATCCTGCAGTGTTTTTTTCAATCTAAATGTGATTTTTATCATCTAAATTGCATTTAAATTATCTGAAGGAAGGAAAAAATGGAAGGCAGAGGACAAAATGTATCTTGACAGTTGTGTAGACAGTCTTACTCCAGCTTTCAGAGATTTTAAATCAAAATTTTATGGCATATGAATCCATAATACAAATGCTATTTTTGAACAAAACAAATAAAACAAAGATGTGTCCCCAGAAAATTATTCAGCTCCCCCAAAGCAAATCCCAAGCAGCCTAGTATTATATGTTCAAGTTAATAGTCGTAACCAAAGCACTTCATTTAAGCGTAAGGCTTTAGGTTTTTACATGCACTTTGACAGTAAACAAAATGTAAGTATAAAAGTAATGCAGCCAACTCAAGAGGCTCCGATATCCACGGCATTTTCAGTCAGCAGATATGAAGCCCAATATGTGCAGCCACAGTTGCCACATTTTTGTTTTTATTTTAAAAGTCTATGAACTCAAATTGTCACTTTGCATAAGGATAACAAATCTAATTAGACCAAAGGTATATAACGTATAATAATTGCTTTGTTCAAATCAACCTATTGTTCTTTGGAAGAAATGCTGAGTTCTCCAATCCTTGACAATTAAAAAACCCATGGTCTTGTTTGTTTTGTTTTGCTTTTGTTCTTTGCACTTGGAATTGGGCTTTACACCCTAGAGTTTATTACTCTCTGCCAGGGCCAGCCTCATAGATGTGATCTTTCTACCACACAGAGCCTGGTGCCTGCTTTAATTCCCCCACGACCATCTTGAAATTCATAATAATTTTTGAACAAGGTGCCGAACATTTTCATTTTGCACCACAAATTATGTAGCTATTGCAGCTCCTTAAAATAATAATAGTAACCAATAATAGGCATAGCATTTAATGGCATTTTCCAACAAACATTACCAGTGTTAATACATGGCTTTGGCAGTGCCCATCACCCACCCGTGTGTTTGTACATTGTACATATGTTTACTGTCAAGCAATGAAGATGCAGTCCCTGTCCTCACAGAGTTTCAAATCTAGCGGAGTAAAGCAGTGTCTCTATGTCAGACGGCGTGTCGAGTCGTGTTTGTGAACACATAGTCACAATCGTATATGAATTTATTTCTATGCTGGCAGGATCCTTGGACCTACCATTCTAGATACAAGGATATTGTGACTACGACTAAAAACCTGGTAACATCAGATATTTCACGTCATGAAAAGCACCAGAATTGTTCTCTGTCCAGCTGAACAAGTGGGGCGGGGGAGACACAGGGCCCTGAGACGTGCTCCTCAGTCACACCTGAAGACGTAGGGCTCTCCCTGCGTGCCTCGAATACAGACTCTGCCTTCTCCGTGAACTGGATTCGAGAACTCACCAGAAGTGTGACCAGCTTCAGTTTCTCACACGTGCTCATCATCTACAAACAAGCTTTTGGAGAAAGGGCACAGTGGAAACCAGTCTGGAGTTGGTAAAGGTCTCAGAGAGCAACTCAACAGCACTTATTCCTGAGCTTCATTTTAAAAAACAAAAAATAAAAACAACTGAGCTACAAGGTGGCCGCGTACGGGCGTCAAGGAACAAATGCCTGTTAACTGAGCCCTCAGGGGTTTCGGCCTTGGAGCTAAGAGCTGAGGGCCACTGCGCCCACACTGGGGAGGCTGGGCACGCTCTCAGGTCACCCTGCCCCAGGCCGCCTCCGGCCTCTCTCCATTCAGCAGGGAGCACTTCCTCAAAAGCCGCGTATGTATGAACTTCCCAAATACTCTGGGCTTTTGTCATAGTCAGTATCTGCATCCAAAACCCTTTCAGGATATGTTATTCTCTAGACCAAAGATTTCCAGCCATTTGAGGTTTTGCCCTTTGTTTTTCTTTTGAACAGGATGAAATCATTTTTAAATTATACTGAGGGGCCGGCTCGATAGACCAGTGGATAGGGCGCCGGCATACCACATGGGAGGCCCCGGGTTCGGTTCCCGGGGACCTCTCCTAGCGGGCAGACCGCCTTGAGAATGGCAAGCCGCCATGGGTGGGCCTGAGCCGCCGTGGGCAGGGCAAAAAGTCTGCCACGGACATGGCAAGAGCCGCCACGGGCAGGGCAGGTCGCCCGCGGATGGAGCGCAGCCAGCCACCCGCGAACTGAAAGCCGGCCGTGAACGGACGCAGAGACCGCCCACAAGTGGGGAAAGCCGTGCCTGCGCAGTGACCAGTCTCGGCGGGTCACCACAGCCGGGGGAAGGGGAGATATGTAATAAAATAAATAAATCTTTAAAAATAAATAAATAAATAAATAAATAAATTATACTGAGAGAGTGGATGTGGCTCAAGAGGTTGAGCGCCCGCCTCTCACATGGGAGGTCCCAGGTTCAGTTCCCGGTGCCTCCTGAAAAAACAAAATTAACAACAAGCAAAACAAGTGAAAAAAAAAAAACAACCCAGGGAAGATGATGTGGCACCAGCTTCCCACATATGAGGTCCTGGGTTCAGTCCCCAGCCCCTGGTACCTAAAAAAATATATATATATACTGCATAGTTTTGTCTTCATAAACACAATATTTTACTAAATGTACTTTACACTTTCCTTGATGACTCAACTATAATTTAGATCATTGACCATGAGATTTCTCCTAGATAAAATGAAATAACAAGCCTATAATTACCCTTTCGCTTGAAACAATGAAAAGCCCAGACAACAATATATAAAACAATAATGCCCAGGAGACTAAATTAGTCAAAAAAGTACAGTAATCCCTAAGAGTTGAGAAACAGAGCAGGTGAGCCTGACCTTGTCCCAGCTAAATGCCTTGAGAAAGTTCCAGGGTGTGATGCAAAGAAACTCATTTGGAGCTCAGCAGACTCCCTGAGTTGAGGACGTGGAGCGGAGAATCTAAAGAGACCAAAGTGCAGAAGTCCTGGAGAGGAGAACTCCCCTAAAGCATGCAGCAGACTATGACCAGGGTGTTTGTGGAAGGAACCGCCTGAGGCTGGAAAATGAATCATTCCAAGGGACTTGGGGCAACAGTGCCTGGCATCACGTAGCTATGGGAATAGTGTCTTTCCTACTCTGTCCTGAGTAGAAAACCCAAACCCATAATCCGTGGGGTACTGTACAGAGTACTCAGAGGGTAATGCGTCAATATTGAGGGACAATTATCCCTGGACCAAATGCCTCTCTCTCTCACCTAGCAAATCATAAAAAGCAATACCTGGCAGGATTGAATTGTTTCCAGGCAAGTTAACTGCATCCCAGAACATAGCTCGAGAATATTTATTAAAATACAGAAATACTCAGTATGCCAAAAGATGAAATTCACAATGCCTGGTATCCAATCAGAAAGGACCAGGCATGCAAGTAATCACAAAGATACACCTCATAATGAGGAACGCATCCGATCAATTGAGACTGTCCTAAAACGGATACACGTGTTAGAAGTAGTGGAAAGGGACATTAAAACAGTATTATCCCTATGTTCCATATGTTTAAAAAGTTAAGTAGAGGCATGAGAGATATAAAACAAGACCCAAATTAAACTTCTAGAGAAAAAACTACAAATGTATGATATTAAAAACATACAGCAGATAGAGATAATGGCAGATTAGACATGGCAAAAGAAAACAGTAGTAAACTTGGTGTAGCAATAAATCTACCTACAATGTAACACAGAGACAAAAATAGAAATAAAAGGTAAAAGCACAGAACATTAGAGAGCTGTGGGGCAAATCCTCCAATATACATGTAAGTACAGTCCCCAAAGGGGAAATAGAAAAAATATTTGTAGAAGTAATGGCTGAAAATTTTCCAAATTTGATGAGAATCCTAAACCAGCAGATCCCAGAAGTGCAACAAAACCCAAGCACAAGAAAGAGTGAAGAAAACACCAAGACCCATCATCATCCAATTGTTCCAAATGGTAGAGAGAAGATCAGGAGAGCAGAGAGAAGGGTCCACAGCCAGGTTGAGGACAAGGCAAGCTCCTTAAAGGGCTGAGACAGGAAAAGTATCAGCCTGATTCTCTACCCAGTGAAAATGGCTTTCAAAAATGAAGGCAGGGGAGCGGATGTGGCTCAAGCAGTTGAGCTCCTGCCTCCCACACGGGAGGTCCCAGGTTTGGTTTCTGGTGCCTCCTGAAAAAACAAACCAAAACATAAACAAACAAACAAACAAAACCAAGCAAAACAAACAAAAAAACTAACTCAGGGAAGCCAATGTGGCTCAGGGTTTGAGTGCCAGCTTCCCATATACAAAGTCCCGGGTTCAATCCTCACCTCTGTCCCTCAAAAAAAAAAAGGAAGGCAGAAAGTAGATCCCCAAAACACACAGAAATCCACAGCATGAGACCTCATAGGTGGCTGGTTCACGTACGGTGAGAGGATGGCGAGGACTCAAGACCTACGGTGTCGGTAATTATATTTTACTCAAACTAAATGGCCTCAGTAGGTTGTTTTTGTTCTTGTTTTGTTTTGGTTCAGTTCATGTGCTCAGCTTTATCATTTTTGTTTGTTTTCAGGCTTTTAACTATCAGTTCTCATAAATATCATGGCCCTTTTCTGTAGCAGTCCCCTTTACATTCATAATTTTCCACGTCTAATCAGTGGGCTTAGAAACTAGATAAGAAAACTTATTAGAACTAGGCATAAATTAAGCTAAAATAGTCTCATCAGCTTTCAGCCATAGTTTCATGTGATATATTCATTCAATCAGAAGCTTTTGTTCCCCAACTATATTCTGGAGGAAAAAATAATACAACTATTTTAAGGAAAACTACTACAAACTGAATTAGACTGTGTGGTGGTCATAATTACAAATCCTGCAATACGAGATTTCTAACATTTCCCATAGCTTCCATAACCACACAAAACGGACATGTTCACGAGTGAAGAGTAAAAATGGCACAGTGGTTGGGAATACCAGCTTTGAGTCGAGGAATCCCAGGCTTACGCCCCAGCCCTGTTGCCTCCTAGCCCCACGTTCGTGGGCAGGTCCCACGTTCGTGGGCAGGTCCCACAGCCTCATACTCTTTATCGAGGTGACTGCCGAGCCCACGCTCTTTCCACTGCATCACACGCCTGCGGAATTGCTGGAAGGACAGTGTGCGAGAGGGCAGTAGGTTAGTGAAGAAGCTTGAGTGTTTAGAATTTATACATCTAATGTTCATATAATAATAAACACTAGAGCACTAAAAGCATCTCATCCTAACTCCTGTCACCACACCCTTGCTCTACAAAATCAAGAGATCCAGGAAATAGAAAATTTCAGAACATAAAGAGATACTCTTAGATACAACAGGAAAACCAGATGTGCCACCCAACTCTAGTGATCTCCCAAGGTTAGCAGTGCCACACTTTCCTGAAGGGAGCCCAAGTGTGCCAAGGATGTCAGAAGGAAAATGGGGCCACCAGCATTAGATGGGTTGGAATTAGCTTGTCACTCCAAAATACGCTGCCAGAACCACCCTCGGGGACAGCGAATTAGCGTGAGCCCTAACTCAGGCAAGGCAGCCACAGAGCTGAAATACCCCTACTCAGGGCTCAGATTCAAGCTGGTGACGTCGTGCGACTTCCTTTCGAAGGCATTAGCTCTGTCAGGGTTCACTGGCAGCAGTCTGTAGGAACGCCATTTCATTTCTGCTTTTCAGATACGTGTAGAATTATAGATGGCTTCTCTTCCAAAAGATCAAAGACCCCCACTTGCGCGTCTTAGACTAGGTAGACCTCACCCTTTGTTGATTTCATTTGGACTTCAGGTTAGCATTGCTTTTGTCACTGACTGTCATTCACAGAGTAATCTGTAATCTCTGGGGTTACTGTGACGCTCCATACAGCATCTCTGAAAGGTGAGGAGTGAAGAGCAGTGAAATGCCTGTGCGTACAGGCCCGAGAGCCAGTCATTTCAAAGCGTAGCGGGAAGATAAACTAATGGACTGACGGCCAGGGGCCAAGCCAACGTGGGCGGCCATTTCCCAACATGTTGTACTGGCTGCTTAATCACCTCCCACTCTGCCCATCTCCCTTCCGTGCTAGCTGCTTCTCTTCTTCTGCCTTGTTTGTTTCTGTCTTTCCATTCTCCTGTCCTTACTTCTTCCCGTGCTGCCCTTTCCTTCCTCCTTTTCTCTTTTCCTCCTCCTCTTTTCCTTCCTTTCTTTTTCCTTTCCCCTTACTCCCGTCACTTCCTTTCATATAACAGAGAGCTCGAGTCTCATTGTATTTGCTCAGTTGTGTTGTAAAGCACCTACTCTTTAAAAAGTGGAACAAATGGAAACTTTTACAAATGTCTCAAGAATTTTCTCATGTGGCTCTCAATGTTTTTTCTACTGAGTCAATTAACCTTGCTTTAGAACTCACAAATCTCAGGTTGTTTTTGATACAAAGCCCCTAGAGAATAAAATTTGACTTGATCTTAATGGTCATCACAAAAATGCTTTCAGGACCTACTCTTTCACCCCATTCCTTTTTTGAGCTCCCTTTTATAATCTGCTCTTTCTAAAGAAAAATCAATTTTTACCTCTGACCATATTCTCAATATTTTTTCTGATTTAAAAAATATAATTTATCTAAAAAACTAATTTCTTTAGGAACTGTAAGTTCCCTTTTAAACTATCCATGTTGGGGAACTAACCTGAAAGCACACATCACTTCCCTTCTGAGAACCCAGTAATGACGCTAAGAGGACAAAACTTAATTTGATGGGCCACATAGTCAAATTCGAGTATTTATATCAAAAGTCCAATAAAGCCAATGGACAATGGCGTTGCACGTTGTGTTCTCATAAAGGACCTTTTATGGAAAGAACCAAGGTCCTTACATAGAAATTGCCAGAGGACAGAGGAGGAAAGTTGTTCAGGGAGGGTTCTGATGTTTGTGGAGGATTTTGAAAAAAGAGTGGCTTAGTAGCAAGAGGGAGTGAAATCCTGAGCAAATCAAGAAAAGTTGTAAAAAGTGAAAATATGAGCTTCAATAGACCATCCCAGCCAGCACCTACTGCAATGATTTTACGTCAATTAACAAATAGATATTGAAGGTCTATTCCATATCAAACTGGCCGCTAGGCTTAAAGGACAGAGAGATAAATACAGAGCATCTTCTCTCCAGGGCCTGCCTGTTCTAGTGCGACGGCCAAGACATAAAACACTGAAATGTAACTTAGAGATAAGAACAGGGTGCAGGGGAAACTTCAGAGTGGGCTCCTAACTCAGATACGGAAGAAGTGACGCGGGTCAGAGACGTTTCCTGCAGGCGCTTTCATCTGCCCAAATTTCGCAGGGGGTAAAAGGGCTGTTCAGACGCTGGCAGGGTGAATGATGGCCGTTCTCCAACTCAATCCGTGCGTCTGTGCGTGTGAACCCACAGACCTTCTGAAGATGTTATTTTCAGTTAAGATGTGGCTAACTAAGCAGGGCAGGCCTTAATCTAGACTGTGGAGGGCTTATAAAGAAAGCCCGGGAGTTACAGAAGCCAAAAGAGAGGGCATTGCCATGGGATGGGAGACCAAGGAACTCGGAGGCTTGCCAGCAGCCGGCCCCAAAATGCTGCTGAGCTCAGGGAGAAAGCAAGCCTGGCCAATGTCTGGATTTTTAATTGTGAGCAATAAATTCTCATCATTTAAGTCAACCCATTGTGTGGTGTTTATGATGACAGCTCTGGCAAGGTAGGACAGACACATAGAAAATCAGATTCAAGGACAAGGAGGGAGCAGAGCACAAGAGAGCGGAAGACATTCAACACGTAACACCTGCCACCAGAGAGTTGCACGCCACCATTTTCCAAATACAGGAAG
>PVKH010043812.1:0-10677 GCA_004027955.1 Chaetophractus vellerosus | reverse complement strand
GAACTCTCAATTCAGTTCCATTGGTCAATGTGTCTATCCTTGTGTCAATACCATAAGGTTTTCACCACTGTAGCTTTGTAGTATGTTTTGAAGTCAGGTAGTGTGATACCTCCAACTTCATTTTTCATTTTCAATATGTTTTTGGCATTCAGGGCCTCTTACCTTTCCAAATAAATTTTGTAGTTAGTTTTCCCAATTCCTTAAAAAATACAGTGTTGATTTTTATTAGGATTGCATTAAATCTATAGATTAGTTTGGGGAGGATAGACATCATGATGATGTTTAGTCTTTCTATCCATGAACAGGGAATATTCTTCCATTTATTTTTGTCTTCTTTGATTTCCTTTAACAATGTTTTGTAGTTTTCTCTATATAAGTCCTTTACATCTTTAGTTAAATTTATTCCTAGGTATTTGATTCTTTTTGTTGCTGCTGTAAATGGTATTTTCTATTTGATTTCCTCCTCAGATTGCTCATTATTGGTGTACAGAAATGCTACTGATTTTTGAGAGTGGCTCTTATAGCCTTCAACGTCACTGAACTCCTTCATAAGTTTTAGAAACTTTGTTCTAGATTTCTCTGGCCTTTCTAAGTATAGGATCATGTCGTCTGCAAATAATAAAATTTTTACTTCTTCTCCAATTTGGATGCCTTTTATATCTTTTTCTTTCCTCAGTGCTTGAGCAAGTACTTCTAAGACAATGTTAAATAAGAGTGGTGATAGTGGGCATCCTTGTCTTTTTCCCAATCTCAGACGGAAGGCTTTTAGGATTTCACCATTGAAGATGATGCTAGCTTTCGGTTTTTCATATATACCCTTTATCATGTTCAGAAAGTTTCCTTCTATTCCTATCTTTTGCAGTGTTTTTATCAGGAAAGGGTGCTGTATTTTGTTAAGTGCTTTTTCTGCATCTTTAGAGATGATCATGTGATTTTTTTGCTTCAATCTATTTATGTAGTGTATTACATTGATTGATTTTCTTATGTTGAACCATCCTTTCATACCCAGGATGAAACCCACTTGGTCATGGTTTATAATGCTTTTGATATGTTGTTGAATGGGATTAGTAAGTATTTTATTGAGGATTTTAGCATCTACATTCATTAGAGAAATTGGTCTGTAATTTTTCTATCTTGTTGTATCTTTGTTTGGCTTTGGTACTAGGGTAATGTTGGCATCACCGAATGAGTTAGGCAATGTTCCTTCTACTTCTTGTTTATTGGAAGAGTTTAAGCAGAATTGGTGTTAGCTTTTTCTGTAATGTTTGATAGAATTCAGCTTTAATCCATCTGATCCTGGGCTCTTCTTAGTTGGGAGGTTTTTGATGACTGAGTCTTTCTCTTTACTTGTAATCAGACTGTTGAGTTCATCAATTTCTTCTTTCGTCAGTGTAGGCTGCTTGTGAGTTTCTACAAAGTTGTCCATGTCCTCTAAATTATTGTTCTTGTTGGCATATAATTTTTCAAAGTATCTTCTTATGATACTCTTTATTTAGGTGGGGTCAGTAGTGATATCCCTTTCTTCATTCCTTATTTTGTGTATTTGCATCTGCTTTCTTTTTGTTTGTTAGTCTGGCTAAGGGTTTGTCAATTTTATTGATTTTCTCAAAGAACCAGCTTTTGGTTTTGTTCATTTTTTCTTGTGCTTTTTTTCTATTTCATTTAGTTCTGTTCTAATCTTTGTTATTTCTTTCTTTCTGCTTCCTTTGGGGTTAGTTTGTTGTTGTTTTTCCAATTCTTACAGGTGTGCAGTTAGTACTTTAATTTTTAGCTCTTTCTTCTTTTTTAATATATGCATTTATGGCTATGGATTTCCCTCTAAGTACAGCTTTGGTGGCATCCCATAGGTTTGATATGTTGTGTTGTCATTTTCATTTGATTTGAGGTAGTTACTGATTTCCTTTGAGATTTCCTCCTTGACCAACTGTTTGTCCAAGAGTGTGTAGCTTAACTTCCATATCTTTATGCCTAATCTGGTTCTCTGGCCCTTGGTGATTTCCAATTTCATCCCATTGTGGTCAGAGAAATTACTTTGTATAATCTCAATCTTTCTGTATTCATTAGAGTTGTTTTGTGCCCTGTATGTGGTCTATCTTGGAGAACGATCCATGTGCACTCGAGAAGAATGTATACCCTGCTGTATTTGGGTGTAGCATTCTGTATATGTCTATTAGGTCCAGGTCATCTAATGTATTATTCAGAGTCTTTGTTTCTTTACACATTTTCTGTCTAGATGTTCTTTCTAATGGTGATAATGGTGTATTAAAGTCCCCCCAAATAATTGTAGAAGCATTTATTTCTCTACTTAGTTTTTCCAGTGTTTGCCTCATGTGTTTTGAGGCACCCTGATTAGGTGCATAAATGTTTGTGATTGTTCTCTCTTTTTGAAAGATTACCCCTTTTACTAATATATCATGTCCATCTTTATCTCTTACGATGGTTTTGCATTTAAAGTCTATTTTGTCTGATATTAGGATTGCTACTTCTGCCATTTTTTTTTGTTATTGTTTGCTTGTAAAGCTGTTTTCCAGCCATTCACTTTCAGCCTCCTTGAATCCCTGAGTCTAAGGTGAGTTTCTTGTAGACAACATATAGATGGATCATATTTCCTTATCCATTCTGCCAATCTGCGTCTCTTGACTGGTGAGATTAATCCATTAATATTCAGTGTTCTTACTCTCAAAGAATTTCTTACATCCGCCATATTTTCTTTCAGTTTAAGTATGTCATATGTTGTTTTTTATTTCTCTTTTTGTCTTTTTAGTTGTTCTTACACTCTCCTCCAACTCTCTCTCTCCTGTCTTTTTCCTTTAAAGATGTAGCACTTCCTTTAGTATTTCTTGAAGTGCAGGTTTTTTATTGGCATATTCTCTTAATTTCTATATATCTGTGAATATTTTGAACTCTCTATCATTTTTTAATGCCAGCTTTGCTGGATAGAGAATTCATGGCTGGAAGTTTTTTTCTTTTAGTACCTTGACTATGTCATACTATTTGTCTTCTTGCCTCCATGGTTTCAGCTAAGAAATCAGCACTTAATCTTATTGTGCTTCCCTTGTATGTGATGGTTCTCTTTTCTCTTGGTGCCTTGAGTATTTTCTCTGTCTTGAGCATTGGACATTTTGACAAGTACATGTCTTGGAGTTGCCCTGTTGGGATTTATACTGTTTGGGGTGTGCTGTGCTTCCTGGACATGTACATCCATCTCCCTCAATAGGGTTGGGACGTTTTCGGCCATTAGTTCCTTCAATACTCTTTCTGTTCCCTTTCCCTTCTATTCTCCTTCTGGGATGCCTATAATGAGTATGTTTGTGCATTTTGTGTTATCGGTTAAATCCCTGAGTCCCTGCTAGATTTTTTCTATCTTTTTATCTATCTGTTCTATTATCTGTTTGATTTCAGATGTAGTGTCTTCCACATCACTAAATCTTTCTTCTGCCTGTTCAAATCTGCTTTTATGTGAATCCAGCGTCTTTTTGTTTTCTTGGATTGTGCCATTCATCACCATCATATCCATTATCTTTTTATGTATATTTACAATTTCTTTGGTATGTTCTCCCAGTGTCTTCTTAATATCCTTAATCTCTTCCTTCACTGCATTAAGTTGGTCCACAATATTTGTTTAGGCAGCTTTTATTAGTTTTTCAATGTTCTGTATCTCTTCCTGGTTTTTAGTTTGCTCATTGGAATGGTCCATGTCTTCCTGTTTCTCAGTATGGTTTGTAATTTTTTGTTGCCCTCTGGTTATCATTTTATCTTGATAGATATATTCAGTTGATTAGCTTCTCTCTCTGCTCTAGAATTTTATTTAGCTGGTGGTTCTGTGTTTGTGTTACGTTTTCTCTTTCATTATTTCTTCTTCTTGTTCAATTTTCTTGCTTTTTTCTATGTTCTGATTTTATATTGAGCAGTCCTCTTCACTGTCCAGCTCAATTCAGATCAATGTCCCCAAGACTCTCGCTCCACAGGCTCCCAGAAAAGACCACCTGGGCAGGTTTCCATCCCCAAGCAGCCATCCACTGCCCAAGAGATGTCAAGGTCCCACCTAACCCGATGCCATCTTCCCCCCTTTCCCGGCACCACTTTTAGCCTACTGATTTGCTCCCCAAAACTTCTAGGGGGTCCTGGTGACCAAACCCACAGAAAGGAAACCCCTCTCCACCCTTTGCCAGAGTTCTCCCACTCTCAGAGAGTGATTCCTCTCACCATGCAGCCGGTGGGACCCAGGGCTTGCCCAGCTGTGTGCTTCCAGCTAAACTGATGCCATCTTCCTCCCCTCAACACTGCTCTTCTGCCCCTTTTATTTGAACCTATAATTAGCGCTACACATATTAAATATATGTCCCAGAGACTTAAATCTTTGGTCTGATCATGTGCCAGTTGAATCCTGAATCTCAGTAGAGTTGCAATACCTACTCTCCAATTCATTGGACTCACCCAGGACAACTAACAAGGAGATGATGATGGACTATGCCCATCCCAAGGAACAGAGAGTGTCTGCAACTGCAAGCAAGATAGTTCCATTTATCTGCCCCACGCGACCTAGGCCCCCTCTCAGTTCAAAGGAGAGTGGTCATCACCATCCCCAAATCCTCAATTGGGGAATGAACAATCAGCTAAAGTAGACTTGTCATTATTTTATTATAGACTTATTGCTATTCTGGCAATGGAAAAAATTTTATCATTGATATAAAGGCAGTGGCCACCAGAGGTTCTGAGGAGAGGAAGAGAAAAGAATAGGTGCAATATGGGGGCATTTTCAGGACATATGAATTGTCCTGCATGACATTGCAATGAACAGATACAAGCCATTATATATTTTCTCATAATATACAAAATTGTGTGGTATAGAGTGTAAACTATAATGTAAACTATAGTCCACCATTAGTAGCAATGATTCAATATGTGTTCACCTATTTTAGCAAATGTACCACAACTAATGTTGTTGTTGTTAATGTGGGAAAATGTGTATGGGTGAGGCATAAAGAAATCCCCTATCTTTTTTATGTAACATTTCTGTAATCTAAAGCTTCTTTAAAAATAAAAATTACAAATTAAAAAATGTATTTGAATATAAAACAATAGGAAATTAAATAAATTTGTGGATTTTAAAATTTCTTGAGTAATTATTGTATCCACATGAGATTTTTTCTGTCTACTATTTTTATTCCAATAATAATAAATAATATTTAAAAAAACAATTATTTCTTAAATCTTCTCCATACATAACCTCATTTAATCTTTACAAATAAATGAAATGTCTTGATTAAGTTCACATACCAGCAAGTAGCAAGATAGGAATTCGAACTGACAACTGTTGCTCTCTTTTCCCTGATATGCTTAAATGGTACAGAATAAGTTGGCAATGGTGTTTCTGAAGTCTGATGGGAATTAGAGTTGATCTGTAAAGATGACTGAGCTTTTCTTCTTACAATGTTGGTATGCAAAAATGCTTTGAAAATCACAAAAGAATGAATTAATATTTATATTGAATTCATATTTAAAACACACTCTATTACCTGGAACCTTTTTAACCTTGTGGTTTTTTTGAAATGTCTAAGGTATTCATTTGATCACTATTTGAGTGCTTTCATGTTGTTATATTGTGGGTGAAAGAAAAGTGAAAACTTTGGTAAGATTGTTATAATTACAAGATTGATTAAAAACATATACCTATATACTAGTTCATTTTCACTTGACTTTCATTTATTAAAATACTATCGCGTATTACATCCCCTAAAAAGTGTTTCTTTGCAGGCAGGCACACATGTTTGTATATCATGCCATTTTAAATTTCTTCATTTTCTTATTATTCAAGTTGTGTCTACACATGCAAAGTGAAATGTTGAGCAGTTTTCTGACTAGTTTAATTAACTTATGTATCCACACTGGATAATTTGAACCAATAAAACTACTTTCATTTAAAAAAGGTTATTTATCTTCATTACCTGAGTAATTTTCTCTACTATCCATTCAAATTTGCCTGCAGAGAAACCACATTCTGAGTTAAGAACCAAGAAATAAAGATGTTGAATCACTCTTAAAAAGAATTAGGAAAAAAAGCCTAAAATTACAAAAATCTTTTGTTTTCTATTCTTTTCTAATGAATTTTTTATTTTTATATATAATTTAAAAATTCATTTCACATCTGGACTGAAAGCCTGTCAGCCAAGTTTTAGTCCAGAGGGAATTTTACTCTAAAATATGTATTTTTTTAAACAAAAAATTTAGCAACATGTATCTATATCCATGTTTGTATTTATGATAATTGATTGATTGATATGCCTATAATCCTAATTTAGGTCAACAAAAGATGTTTTATAATGATACTATATATTCCTTTGTGTGATTTTTTTTTAAAGATTTATTTATTTTATTACATATTTCCCCTCCCCCCCGCTGCGGCGGCGTGCCGAGACTGGTCACTGCGCAGGCGCGGCTTTCCCCGCTTGTGGGTGGTCTCTGCATCCATTCACGGCCGGCTTTCAGTTCGCGGGTGGCTGGCTGCGCTCCATCCGTGGGCGACCTGCCCTGCCCGTGGTGGCTCTTGCCATGTCCGTGGCAGCTTCTTGCCCTGCCCACGGCGGCTCCGGCCCGCCCATGGCAGCTTGCCATTCTCAAGGCGGTCTGCCCGCTAGGAGAGGTCCCCGGGAATCAAACCCAGGGCCTCTCATGTGGTATGCCAGCGCCCTATCGACTGGGCTATCCAGCCGGCCCCCCTTTGTGTGATTTTTTATTCCACTTTTGAATGTTTTGCCATTATAGCAATTTTAAGGGACAGAAAAAGTTCACCTACTGCTAAGGCACCACAATCAACCCTGCTGTTAGCATATCATATTTATGGGAACTAGAAAAATAGAAAGTTTGATTAAAATTTTATACTTTCAGACTTCACATTACTGTAACATAACACATTTCATTTCCTTCTATAATGGTAAAAATAAACATGTTTTAAATATACAATAAATCTCCATACTTACAAATTGCAGTGGAGAAAAGTGGCCTTCCTGGCAGTGACCTTGAAATGTAAGCCAATGAACTCAACGACCACTGAGAGTTTATTTGAATGGCAAAAAACATCACACAGACATTTAATATATACAACACCTAGATCTCATTTTCTCTGTGACACTACTGACCTGTACTTAAAGTTATTCCTAGGTTCTTTGTGGTATTACTAGGCTCGCTGTAGTCATAAGTCATCTGTGGAATGGTGTTGAAACAAACAATTCACATTAATAATACATACCTCATTCATAGCTTATGGGGAGACAGAGTTATTATCCATATACAATAACATATATATTGTGCCCAGATGTAGAACAAAATGACATCCTACGACTGAGAATATAGTATTTTCACAAAATCAATTTCCTGTGACTTTCAGGTTATTATAATGAGATATATTATTTTGTGAAAGTCTGTTTTATACATATTTTCAGAGGTACCAAACTTCCTAACCAACTATGTGCTTGTTCATTACATATCTATTACTGAAGCATCTTTCTTTCTTCATTTTTTTTTTCATATATGCCAGATGGGCTCATTGGCTCTTCGGCATTCATTAAAAAAAAAAATTAAACTATGTGGGCAGGTTGTTAGAGCGTTGGCAGGATATGGTAGGACATATAGTTGAAAATGGATTTTAAACAGGACAAATCCTGTCTCCTGTTTGCAAATGAAAGGATTTCAATGCAAACTTTGTTTTAAATAACATGCATTGACACAGAAGATCTTTGATTATAGAATTGAAATAACAAAGTTTTTCTCAGATTAAAGCCCATTTTGAAAATCTAGATTTTCTAGTGAAATAGGACTTACTTCAGTTAGTGTAGATGGCTAGATATAATCCAAAATAGAGATTAACTGAACTGATAATATAGAATGCATAATGACTTTAAGTCATTGTAATTTTTTTTATCTTTGTAATCATGACTCCCTGAATGAAGGACAAAAACCATACAAGTACTTGTTATGTGGCCAGTGATGTAACAATTGTGTTTTTTTCATTATAATCAGAAAGAGGATCAAAAACAGTTTGCATTCAAGTAGGACAGATGAAATATTCACTAATGGTTTTATGGAAGATCTATGTAAACTTTCTCTCCTATCATAACATACTCTGAAGAGATGTGGACTTGCGGGACATCCCACAGAACATCATGCTACTCCATTGTATTGATGATATCATGTTGATTGGACAGGATAAGCAAAATGATTCTAGTGCACTAGGGGCCTGGACTCAGGATTCCAGAGATAGTCACCTTCATGATTCATGGATCAGCTAGTGCTGTGAAATGCTTTCAGGGCCAGATGTCAAGGGTGTATCAGGATCTCTCTGCCAAAGTAAAAGATGAATTTCTCAATCTTATATCACCATTACAAAGAAGAAATCAGAGAGCATGGTGGGGCTCTGTGGGTTCTGGAGGAAACACATTCAACACCTAGGAATATTGCCTATATGCTGGGTAGTACAGAAATCTGTCAGCATTGAGTGAGACCTGGAGAAAGAAAGGACTCTGCAGGAGGTAGAAGTTATTGTACAAACAGCTCTGTTGCTTTGGCCACATGAACTGGTAGACTCTAAGGCATGGGAAGTGTCAGTCATGGGAAAATATATAGTATGTGTATTAGTCAGCCAATGAGGTGCTGATGGAAAGTACCAGAAATCTGTTGGCCTTTATAAAGTGTATTTATTTGGGGTAAAAGCTTACAATTACAAGGCCCTAAAGAGTCCAACTCAAGGTACCATAAGAGATAGTTTCTCACCAAAGTCTGTTGCCACATGTTAAAGCAAGATGGCTGCTGATCGCTCTCACTACAGGCTGGCAAACTACCAGGCAAATGGCTCATCTCTCTTCCCGAGGCTGCAGGATCAAAGTTCTTCTGCCGTGTCTATGAAGCTCTCTCTCTTTTCTTCTGTTTCTCTTCTTCTGTGTATTTTCTTGAGTTAGTGTCTGTTTATATCAGTTCACTAAGGGGGCGGGGACTTAACCCTGAATCATGTCCTACTGACGTGGTTGAATCCAAGCCCTGATTTTGATTTAATCAAGTTAATGTAAAACCTTTGAATTTGATACAATCAAAGGGTATCACACCCAGAGGAACAGATCAGTTTACAAACATAATCAATATATATATTTTTTGAATTCATAAATAATATCAAACTGCTACAGTATGCCTCTTATGACAATACACCTCACAAACTCACACCCATGGCCATATAGGTCCCACATGACCAGCTGAAGGAGAAGGAAAAAACTTGAGTATTGTTGTGTTTTCCATACAAATAAAAAATGGATGCCAATTGCCACATAGAAATATTTGGGAGTGGCCTTGAAAAGACAGTGGGATGGGAAAATCCTCAGAGAGAGACTGTGACTGAGACACAATTTTTGTGAAAGAAGATGTGACCTGAGAATATATATTGATTCCTGGGCAGTATCTCATGCCCTGGCCATTGGGTCAGGACCTGGAAGCAAAAGAAAAGGTGAAAGATAGGAAAGAAGGAGGTCTGGGGTAGAGGTATATGAATGAACATAAAGGAATGGGCATAAAGTTTGAAGACTGTTTTTTACATGTTAACACCAACAGCATAGCATCCATGATAGAGGAGGCACTAAACAGTCAAGTAGAAAGTCAATGTTGGTCAGCATTCATTACTGACTACCTCAGAACTGGTATGATGAGCATATGAGCAGAGTGGCCACAGAAGCAGAGATGGTACCTAGTATGAGCCCAATAGCATGGACTCCCACTTACCAAGTTTGATCCACTTTTTCAGCCACAGAGACACATACGGAGCCCTCAATATGGCATAATCCTCAAGGAGATAAACCAGTCATCCAATGGCAAGTTGAATATTTTGGACCCTGTCTATCATGGAAGAGCCAGCAGATGGTCCTCCTAAGGATAAATACCTATTCTGGTACCTGTTGCAGAGCTTCAACCAGTACTGCTATCCATGGGCTTAATGAGAAGCATGATCTACAGGTATAGGATGCCACACAGCATAGAATATGACCAGGATACAAACTTTCCAGTAAAGA
This sequence comes from Chaetophractus vellerosus, assembly GCA_004027955.1. Lineage (NCBI taxonomy): Eukaryota > Metazoa > Chordata > Mammalia > Cingulata > Chlamyphoridae > Chaetophractus > Chaetophractus vellerosus. The sequence continues at coordinate 628 of PVKH010043812.1, read as the reverse complement.
AGGTGTAGCAGAGAGATGATGACCATGAGAGCCACTGGCTGTACCATATATGTCACCATCCAGAAGCAGTTGGCTTCCTAAAATGCTTTTAACAACTTTTAAAAGCACAGCTGAAGTGCCAATGGTCCCACTTATCATCACTCTCAGAGACTAACTAGGTGATTTTTTGTTTCCTGTCCTTGAAACATTTGGTTTTAGCTAGTTGGAAGTCCTGGTCCTTAAAGTTACCCTTGTGCCAGGGGACACATTAAAGGTCCCACTGAACTATAAGTTACGATGCTGCCTAGGGTATTTGGATGCCATGCTCCCAGTGATGAGAAGGTGAGAAGAGGAGTCACCATCTGGCAGGAGTAATTGACCTGATCATCAGGAGGATGTAGGACTGTGTTTCACAATAGGGGAATAGATAAATATATTTGGAACTTGGTGATCCACTTGAGTACCCTCTGTTACTCTCCATCATGTAGCTATGAATAGATACATGCTGCACCATGAGCTAAGAGTGTGATTTACATGAGGGAAGAACCCTCAGAAATGAAAGTTTGGCTCATGCTACAGCATAAGCCATCAAGAACTTCCAAGGTGATAACTGAGGGTGATGGGATTTAGAAAGGATTGTAGAGAAAGG
>PVKH010043811.1:0-10673 GCA_004027955.1 Chaetophractus vellerosus | reverse complement strand
GGCGGCTCCGGCCCGCCCATGGCGGCTTGCCATTCTCAAGGCGGTCTGCCCGCTAAGAGAGGTCCTCGGGAATCGAACCCAGGGCCTCCCATGTGGTATGCCGACACCCTATCCACTGGGCTATCGAGCCGGCCCCTGGATTAATTTCTTATTGGAAATGTTTTTACAATTTATAATGTCACAATTTATAAACAATAATAAGTGTACCTTTCTTTTTTTTAAAGATTTATTTCTTATTTATTACATATCCCCCTCTTTCTGCTTGTTCTTGCCGTGTTCATTCTTGCGTTCCTCTGTGTCTGCTTGTCTCCCCCCAGTGCAGCGACCCACCAAGTCAGCTTACCACGCGGCAGCCTGCCTGCTCGCGGGGGCCTGCCCTGCCCGCGGCGGCTTGCCTTCTCAAGGTGGTCTACCTGCTCGAGGAGGCCCGGGGAACCGATCCCGGGGCCTCCCATGTGGTAAACCGGCACCCTACCAACTGGGCTACAGCCGGCCCCAATAAGTGTACCTTTCTTATTGCATACTTGCCATCACAGACTGTTACTTAATTGAATTAAAAATACTATCTTTACATTATTTTTGCTATTTTACTTGGCATTGGCATTGTTAAAGGGGCTAAAATGCTTATATCTGTGAGAGTGTCATTATAAACAAAGTATGTTTATATCATTTAACCATTTATTACTAGATTTTAAGTTGTGTTTCCTTTTCAAATTTTAGCACAAGAGCTACTCATAATTGAACCAAGTTTTGGAAGGCTTTACCTTTCTTAATCAACAACTATCAGTTTAGCACTGATGAAATCAAAGCATCAGATTTAAATATTTTTTTCCAAGCCAGGCACTGAGTTTGTATTTCAGCCAAGATAAATCTGAATAAGAATATTCAAATGCTAAAACAAAATATCTAACATGGTCTATAGTCCTTTAGATTCATTATATACATAAAGAGATGCAACACTTGTTTTCTATTTCCAGAAATCTTTTCCTTAGTTTCTTATTTGTCTTTCATCTTTAAGTTTTTGACAAATAGAAGTTTTAAATTTTTACATAGTCCAGTTTATTGATTTTCCAGTGATCTTTTTTACATTATTTTTTCAATTATTATGATGCATATTTGGGGGCAAGTCATGTGGTTAATTTACATTTTAAATCCTTTTGAATATTTAAAAGTTTTCCCCACCATATCTTTCTTTTCTCCTTTTATTTGCCATATCATTTTGACTGTACCATAAATGTAGCTATTCTGTAGTCTTGCTCTGGTCTGACCTTCCTAAGAGCTAAGTTTTTTTAAATTATCAATCATTGAATATTCTTGTTTTCTGCAGTACACAATCCTGAGCAAATCTACCATTCCTTAATCTACCCCCCAAATCAACTACACAAGTGCAAATCCTATAATAAGGCCTTACTAAAACTCTCTTACTGAAACATCCCACAGTTACATGGTGAACTTCCTTTCTTGCGGAAAGGGATAATAAATCCCATTTATGTTAAAATATATATATATATACACACATATCCCAAACCATATTTAGATTAGAGTACATGATGAGAGTACAACACTCACCTAAAATACATTTCTAGCAATATTGATACTTGTAAGAAGAAAATATTTTTGTAAAAATGTGACCCCATGGATTCAAGGAGTAGAAAATAATCGTTTCTGTGTTTAATGCTGAAAATATTTTCAATGTTAATTTAATATTTTAATATAATTTAGTGAACTGGTTTTGATGAACCATTTTTACCCTAAGAATTAAAAAATATAAAATATGAGATCATCTGTTTTTGTTTGCCAAAATTTCAATAAACATCTAAATATAAAAGTGTTTCTTAATCCCTGTAGTAAAATATCGTCCTTACTTGGTAGTTGCTTCTTTATAATCTTGCAATATTTCCCACAGTTGTGATGAGAATAAGACATAGGAGATATATCAATGATATTGGGTGTCAAAACTAGGGATATCTCCTGTTATGGATTGAACTGTGTATCCTAGTAACAGACATGTTCAAGTCTTAACCCCCATAATAAGTGTACCTTATGAATGTGAACTTATTTTTAAGCAGGATTTTTGAATATGTCATTAGTTAAAATGAGGCCATCATGGATCAAGGTTCCCCTTAATCCAGTAGAACTAGTGTACTTATAAGGAGAAGAAATTTGGACAGAGAGCGAAACAGCCATGTGTTGGAGGCAGAAAATGTGTTACAGATTGCTGGCCAGCCACTGCCAGAGCTCCGCAGACTTCAGAGGAAGCATGTCCTCCAACACTTGAATTTCGACTTCCAGCCTCCAGAAACATGAGACAATAAATTTCTGTTGTTTAAGCCAACTAATCTGTGGTATTTTGTAAGAACAGTCCTGTCAAACTAATACCTCCTCTGCATTTTAGAGTTATAATATCATTTTATTTTCCTGAAATAAAATATGACTAGTAAATTTCATCTCGTTTGTCTTGAGAAACCTCAGATTTTCTAACATTTTCTTGAGACAAATGGTTTATCAGTATTTTCCTTGGTTTTCAGAATTTTCCAGCAAGTGAGAAGTCAATTGAGCATTTATTTTAAACTTAAACACCCAAAAGTAAAACTCAATTCCATGGTTTACATTGACTTAAAAGGAGGAATTTTCTTGTCTTTTCTAGCTCCTGCACAATTCTCAGCACTGTTATTATGTGATGTGTGTTTCTAGACAATAATGGTAACTGTCTTCACTGAGCAACAGCAGAAGAAGAAAACAGTAATTAAAGATTGCATTTGGTGTCAGCATGTTATTACATTTTGGAGGAAATTAACTTACATTTTGCTAGTGATATATTTCATAAATTTTGAAAAGTTAGGCAATGTATTTGTCTGTTTCTGGAGTATACCTTGTCAATTGGTAACAGGTCTGAATTAAAATGCATTGAAGAAAGATACACTGATAAAAGCAAATTTTCAATCATTTATTAGTTGTAAAATTTACATGGATCTTTTAAAGACATTTTGCAATGTTTCCACTTTATGCTTTAAACAATTACAAACATTTGCCTTAAAATAATATGCATATCAATGTTACAACCTTGAGAAGCAGGGAATAAGAATCTGAAACTGCCTTCCTTTTTAACAATGATCTTAAATACTTCAACTTCATGGCTCATATATTTCTCTCAAAATTCTATTTTTTTAAAGAACAAAATTCTAAAGGACTTCAACATGCAATGGATATATTCTGATTCTTTGACTCAGTGTTTTCATAAAGCAAAGCAATGTGGCAAGCCTAACTAAAACAATCCTTTGTGTTTGCCAGCTTCAGATTGCTTACATGGTTGCAGGAAATTCAACCATAGTATCTGATGAGATATGCAACTTTGATTAGCAGGGCAGTATTTTTTTTTCTTCTGAACACAAGAGACAAGCATGATTCTGTTTCTCTAATTGTCCTTGTAGCTTAGGAAAATGAAGAAGCAGTATCTTTGTCTTAATAAAACATCATTCTGCTTCCTTGTATGACTGCATCTAACTAGGAAAACAGTAACAATCAGATTCTGTCAGATGAAATATGTCTTCTACCCTTGGCAATCTCTTGAATTTTGATGCAGATTATAAAATAATTGAATGAGTTGTCATCATGAAATTATCCAGTCACAAATACCAGCCTCTCCTTCCAAAAACAAGCCTTTGGTAACTATTTATTGTACACTACAATAAAAAACAAATTACCATTAACCATTCCTGAACTAACTACCACATGGCCAGACATTCCTGTCACAGTTTGATGTTTTCTTGTTTCCTATAATTCTCCTTGATTTTCTACCTCCTATGACATCAGTAAGTGAATCTACATAAATCCATTTCTTGAAGAGTTTTCATCCCACGAAGCTCTCATTCTTGCCCTCTGATACAAAAATAACCACTCCAGCAAATAAAATCCTACCAAATCAGAATTAGTCAAGGTTGCTTGATGACTACCACACAGGCACCTGCTCGCCCAATGTTCAAGGAAGCCATCTGTTGAAAAAGATGAAACACCACTTAAGACAAATTTTACTGTCATTAAAAAATACATATAAATTATATTGAAAAGTTTTGTCTACATGAAAATAAAAAATAAATGTGCCTATGCATTCTCATTTTAGCCATGAATAGCTCAATAAAATGAAAACATTGAAAATGGCATTTTACAAACCAGCAATAATTTGTATATTGAAAATTTTAAAACCAGCAATCACTTATGGAATTTATAATAAGTGTATTAATGTTTAATGATTCTTAATGAAATGAAGTTGCTATAGAATAATTTCCATCAAGTTTAATTCTGAGCTTTCATGGACACATCTGTGATGATACTTCATAGTGATAGCTTAGAGTATACTTTAGATGAAAGAGCTATTACACTTATTGCAATCATTTTGAACTTATTTCCCTAGATATTATATTGAATTAAATGTGTTATTCATTCATTCCAGACAGAGACATACAATGAAGTAACTTCAATATTTTTTCATAAATAGGCCATAATTACAATTGCTATAGGGCTTATTAAAAAATATCCACTTTATGACTGTGATTGAAATGAGAACTGAAGTTTTTTAATAATACTGAATATGAAATTGGCTAGAAATATATTAAAAACAATTATTTTTTACAGAGTTTATAATGAAAAGTTATTCCTTGGAGGGAAGCCAATATTAAATAATTTCAGCTACTTTATATCAGTGATTTATATTATAGATTTTGAAGAATAATCTATGCTCATAAAATATCAGATTAGACTAGAAATTGCTGGATATTATTGCAAACTAAAAACAATGAATGAAATGTAAGAAATAAAATAGTCAAATAACCTCATATACATTGTTTTATTAAGAAAGGACGTGTTCTCACCTCTCTAGATATAAAAGTTATCTCCATTATCGACCAGTTCTTTTAAAAGTATTTATTGTTACTTTTATTCTTAAAAATAAAAACCTTCCCAAATAGTATTTGTTTCTTTATTTCTTTCATTTAATACATAAATACAATTATTTGTAAAGGCTAATTTGATGTAACATCTCTTGTCTTTCTCAAAGAATTATTTCTTAAAATGAGAGGAAGAAAGGGAAGTGAGAAAATATACATAACCTATTGTGCTTTAAGAATCATTCTTATGTTTTATTTTTTTAATTCTTAAAAAATTTATTGAAGAATATCACTTATTCCTAAACGTACATAAACAATAAGTGTATAGTAAGAGCTGTGAACTTACAAAACAAACATACATAACATCATACAAGGCTCTCGTGCCTCACCCTACCACCAATACCTTGCATTCTTGTGAAACATTTTTAACTAATGATTAAAGTGAATCCTCAAAATATTACTACTAACTAAAGTATTTTCCCCCAGTCAGCTTCATATACATCATGTATTGTTTTCTCTATTTGATAGGTGAAGGCATAGAGTGTCAGAGACAATAAATAAATCCCATAGCATTGGTGCATCTAAATAGAAGTGTATCTAAGTCCAAAACACAATTTCCACTGCCTTTCTTTTACTATCTAACAATTTTCAAATGATGTTTCATATCAGTCATCCAAGTAGCTTTTACAAAGTATATCTCCTCAGGCCCCATCACTCAATAGGAATGAAATGAGGATTGGGTGGTTGTGTTTTTGTATTTCAAATGTGTTCTGATGATGTTCATGGAATACCGAAAAGTTTCTATGCAGTTTCTATAGTAATCATAGAGGAGCTTCACCTTATATACACCTTATATAATTCTATATACAGATGTTTATGTGTATGCCAAAATGAATCCCTTCTCTTTTTTCTAAAAATGTGCTACACCCTCTGTGTATCCTTTAAAAGTGAATGATATCACTCACTATCTAGTTGCTCAAGCCAAACACCTAGAGGATATCCATAACTTTTCTATTTTTATTACCCAATGCTATAAGTAATCATCAAGCCATCCAAATATCTCTCCAGTAATTTAAATTCCATTCATATCTACTGTTTTCAAAATCGCTGAAGCTACAGTTTAAATTTGAGTGGATTATTAAAATATCCTCCTAACAGATTCCTCTAATTCCAATCTTGCTTTCTCCTAACCATTATCCACTTCCGAATAAGTGTGGTCTTTTTAGAAGACAATTCTGATAATTCACTTTTCCTGGTTAAAGTCCTTCATTAACTCTTCACTCTTACAATCAATTCAAGGCTGTTTGACATGGTTTCTCACCCTACATATTATATACCATATTTATCTCTCTAAACTCATTATTCACCATCTCATTTCTTGCCCAATGAAACCTGCCATGTCCTCTCCTTCCTCCAGCTCTTTATAAATGCTGATCCTCAAGTCATAGCACTCCCCATATTTTCATCTGGTTAAGCTTTATTCATCTCTCAGGCCACATTTTACATATATCCTGCAAAATTTCTCTAACCAATTCAGTTAGGTTCTATCATGGTGCCAAGTATTTCCCTTACCAGAAAATGTATTATGCTACTATAAGTATTTTGTATTCTACATAAATATTTTAAGTATTTGAGAGGTTTTCCCTCTACTTCTCTCAGTTCAATTTTGCTTTAGTTTATTTTATTTTCTCAAATCTTTCTTTGTTCTCCCTCCAGAATGTTAGGTTTTTCAGCTGGAATGGTGTGCTAATCTAGACAGACTGACCACAGAACCAACTGGATAAAAACAACTGTGAATGTAGGTATCTCAAGAGGCTTCCCTGGAACTTACCTTCAGTTTCTTATATATCTTTTGTTGTGCAGAGAAATTAAGCCCATGCACAACTGAGTAAAACTAGTTGCAACAATAATTCTTAATTAATTTATTTGAGGAACAGTCATATATGTGCTAATCCATAGCTGTGAGCTCCACTAGTCTTTGGAGAAATGACAGTAAATGAGACATAGGTCTTTGTTTCCTTAGAGTCTGAAGATGTATGGACTGTGACAGTGTACCATAAGAACATACAAAAGGGTCACTAAACCAAAGTTAGATAGACTTCTTATTATGTATCTTGAAAAATTCTACACATATATGTATGCAGGACATAAGCCCAATGTTAAATGACAAAATCAAAGTTATTTTGATAAACATGCATGTGTCCTTTTTAAAGCAAACTATCTAAGGCATGAATCTAGTGATTATTCCATAATCTATTTCCTTTATGTCAAACGCTAGCTAACCATTAGAATAACCTGGCGTGTTTTCCAAATATACATATTATTGGATATTTTAACCTAGTTTTGTTATGTATTTTAATGATCATTTGAGATGCCAATGATCAATGGAGAAACTAGATGATTTTGTCCGCTTGGGAGTTCGTAGAGGGAAAGTGAGAGGAATGATTCAGAAAACATGGAATTTCTGTCTAATGAGTTGGATCCTTAGTGTTTTCAAAGGGATTTGGTGTGAGTCTGCTGACAGTCCCTCAAGAGTCTTAAAAATATATAAATAATGGAAAGATATGGGGGCAAAATCTTAAGGGTTTTTAAAATAATGTTTATAGCACTAAAATAAAATTGTTATAAAACATTTTAAATACCACTTTGCTATTTGTAAGATATTAAATGTTCCAAAAGAGTATAATAAAATACAGATGAAGGAAAATGGTCATTAGGAGCCTTTTACCTATTATTACTAATACATACATTATTTTTATTTCAATTTTAAAGGAATGATAAGCATAATGACTAGTTATTATAAATATGTAATGAAGATATTATATCATTTATATACTCATAAACTTCCTTTATTTAATGTTCATTTGTATAAGTGGCAAATTTAAAATATACACCATTGGGTTGGTACTTTTCTTAATAAATCATAGTCATTAGTCAGTGCAGTACACACTATGGAAAAACCAAGGACTCAGAAAGGTAAAAAATTAAAACACATCCTTTAAAATTTTAGTGTGATAATAATGTGAAAAGCAATCATTACAAGATTCTTCCCTATTTGCTGCCCTTTGTATAAGGTATGCTGGCTTTTTTTTTCACAAGAAGTAAATAGTAAAATAGAAAATAACAGGACTTAATTCTTCAAATATTCTCTGTTCTTTCCTTTCATTCCTCAATTTTTTCCCGACCTTAACCCAATTTATATCATTGAATTCAAAGAGTATTCCTTTAGGGAAGAATAAGATGCATAATGCAGGGACTTAGCCTGGCCCTTAGGAATTTGGTTTTGTATTTCAAAGTCAGTCTATCAAAATTTTATTGTTGACCACACACCATCAAAATGGCCACAGCCAACTATATTATGTGGATGGCAGCCATCACTTCCAAACAAATTAAGTATATCTACAAGTAATTTACCTTAATCAGTGTTTGGGTTCTTCAGATAAACTTAGTTGATGCCCATGACCCAAGACAGAGCCCTCTGCTCATTGAGAAATACCAGATTGTGCAGTTATTATTCTGTCTCAGCAAAATAAAACTTTGAAATTTCACTACACTCATTGATGCGAAGCTTTTATTTGTATATTTTAAATTTATTTTTAATTTAGTTTTTTTTTGAAGGGTTATCTTCCTTTTAGGTTTCTGATAAAAGAGATAGATAATGGAAATACTGAAAGAGTTGAAAAAGAAAAAAGGAAAAGAAGGAGAAATGGAATATAAGGACACAGATATGAGAATATATCCATTCCTTCCATTACAAGCAAGGCTGTAATAGCTACACAGTAAAGAGTTTCCCACTTTAATTAGGTGGCCCTGATTCGCCAGCTCATACACATTCACACACACCAACACACTTCCTCTAGCTATGTGATTGGAATGGGAGCTGCTTTTTCTTGCAGTATCCTGAGTCTCTAACTACATGCAGTGTGTATTCAATGCATTAACGCCTCACCTAAGCTCAGCCAATCATTCCACTCCATCATCCTGGCCACAGTGACTGTCGAGGAATGAGCAATTATACATAACTGGCCATTCAGAGCATTTTTCTGTTTGTTTTCTAATTGAACTGGGATAAAGTGTGATTTTACTTTATGTTTATTGCTGTGAGAATTTTTACTTGGAGCTTATTTCCAAGTCATTAGGTAGAAATACTCTCTCCAGTAGGTAAAAATGGGCCTAAAAAACATAATCAAGCAAAAAATGGGAGGCAGAAAGGATGATTTTTATAGCCTTCAATTCCCTTATTCCAGTTATCTCTAAAACCAAATATCCGAAAGTGATTTGTTTTTGTTTTTGTTTTTGCTTTAGCTAATTCAAATTCAGTTCCTGTTCCTTTACCATTTATAATAAAGCAAAATCTTATTGAAGTAGGATTGTCAATTTTTAATATAAATTCTATTAAAGTATAACATACAGAAGAAAAATATTATGCAAATCAAAAGCATACAAGTAAATGACATTTTAATATGTAAAATGAACACAGCATTGGACTAAATCAATCACTTTTTGTTCAGGGGAATTTGATTAGACAGATTAGCATTTGTATCCCCTCTTCTCCAGAGTAAGTAAACTAAATATATACTTAAGCTTGAAGTAACTTATGCTGAAGGCAGTCTTACCTGTGTCCATTCATTGGTTTGTGGATCATAGGATTCCATAGTGTTGAGATATGTCTGCCCATCATAGCCACCAACAGCATATAATCTGTCACCAAGGAGACAGACCCCAACAGCATCTCTGGGCATACTCAAAGGAGCCACCATGGTCCACGTGTCTGTTTTGGGATCATATCTAAAATGTCAGGACAATAGAAAATAAAACACACTAATCACATTGAACTTTCACTATATGAATGATACATTTTTTAAAAGAGTATGATGAAAAAGTTGTGTTTTTTTTTTTAGTTCTTTTTAAAATCTCAATCATTTGATAAAATTTTCTAGAGGTAATATCCATGATGTCTGGCTTTCTAAATTTTAAGTATTTAAAAATATTCCTAGACTCTTACTTAAGTTGAAGCAGAGCTCTTTAGTAAAAATGAATGTCATAATTTTTTTCCACAGGAGAGTCATATAGGTAAATAAATATTTTTCAAATTGATGAGGGATTTTAAAATAAATTTAAGCAAAAAATTATGGTCTTGAAAGAGAAGAGGTTTAAAATCTGCACAAATCATGGAATATTCCATAGTTGAAAAATTTAACCAGCCTTAAAGATTAGCCTTAATTTGCTAGATAGAGGAGAAAAAGATTATACAAAAGAACTGGAGTTTTAAAAAAGTATGATCAGATTTGGCAGGTGTGTAGTGTGACTAAATTTATGAAGGAGAAATGTGACTACAAAGGTGGTTTGATTGTTCATGGATTATTTTAATTCCTGTCTAAGGTGTTTTTTACATTTACTCTGTAGGAAAATAGGAAGCCTTTGTAACTTGAGAATGGAATTATAACATGAACAGAACTGTGTTTTGAGACATTACTCAAGATTCACTATGAGAGAAAGACTGGTGAGTCAAGAGACTGAAGGCAGGTAGACCAATTTTTTATTATTGAATTTAAACCACAATTCATTTTATTTTCAGAAAAGCTAACTATCATATATTAGAGATGGATATTTTATATTTTGGGTGGCAGAAACCTGGAGTACTAAAGTGAAAATACTTTATATTAACTAAGAATTAATGATTAAACCAAACCTTTGCCTTTAACCTTTAATTCATATATTTACCAAAAGGAAAGTAAAAGCATGAAAAGGCACCATAATGAAGCACATACTACAGTCCACAGTGTGGAA
>PVKH010043810.1:0-10674 GCA_004027955.1 Chaetophractus vellerosus | reverse complement strand
ATATGGGTACTCCTGGAGTCTCTATGTAACATTTGTGTAATCAATGTATCTTCAAAATATATATAGATATATAAATAATTTTTTAAAAATCTGCTTCTCAAATCTTCTGCCTTGCCCTTTACACTTGAGACCACACCCATTGAGGGGTGGGGCTCAATGCCCTAATCATAACCCAATCATGCCCAGATAAGCAGATCAGTTTACAAGCATGAATCAATATGGATTTTTGGAATTCATAATTACATCAAACTGTAACAAGGACTTTTAGCACTATCTTAGAAAATGACTGTTTTTCAATCAGAGCCTTGAACTGAGAATCAAGGACTTTGAGTTTCTCGTTTTCTGCCAAGGAACCAGTCCACAGTGCTTGAATCCCTCGCACCTTCCAACTGCCTTCTTGAGCTCCCAAAACCAGCCTTCAATGGGGCCATCACTCAAAGGGACCAGAGGTGATAATTTGATTAATTGGGTTTTTTTGGTTTTGTTTTTACCAAATGTCAAAGGGTACTTAAGTCCCAGTTCCTTAATATTAACTTGACTTCCATTTCCCTTAGGTCTTACCAAGACAGGTAATAAATTCCAGATTCTTCCCTATTTTCCTGAAGGTCTACTGGGTGCAACCTCTCTCGGTACTAGTTTTTCTTTAGTCAGGGCTTCTAGATGCAAATAAAAGAAACAGACTTTGGTTCATTAAAGCATTAAAGGAAGTTATTTAAAAGATGCTAGATAGCTCATATATTCCTGGAAAGGCTGGAAATATTACATCCAGATTCAATACTCAAAAACAAACCACAGGATTTGTCAAGTAAAGTCATCCCAAACCCACAGCACATTCAGAAACCTTGGTAAGCAGATCTTTGATGCTGCCATTGAAGTCACCACCACTGTAGCCTCTAGAAACCAGATGTCATTACTGTCCCTACCCCCATATGGTGCCAAATAAATTCTGAGTGGTCTTTGCTTCTTTGTCACTAGTTACTGATTTGAAGTCTGGAGAGTGGGTTGTCTGATTGGTAGAGCCGAGACCTGAGCCTTACAAGAAGGCTAGAAAGGTAGATCTGGCAAGGTGCCTAACCTTGTAACCATAGAAAGTGGGTTCTGACACTTGGGTGATCAAAATTTTTTTATAAAAATCCAGTATACATGCTTTATGTGAAATAGCTGGGGCAGAGACAGACCTGAGTTTGAATTTACGTACTTCCATCACTATCTATTTGACTTTGGGAAAGTTAATGTCTCTGGGCTTCATTTTATCTCAAAAGCAAAATGGATATAAATTCTCTCACAAGAATTTAAGATACGGGGTGTGCAGCCCAGATGTTTAATAATTGAAAACTATTACTAGGAAATTAATCAAAATATACGCTATTTTGTGAGGCCTCATCTCAGTAAATTTTTATTAGCCTTTCATATGTTTATGCTTATTCTCCCCAGAATCCTAGATGATCAACAGGATTATTAGTTTTCTAGGCTGCTATGACAAATATCACACAATGGATTGGCTTAAACAATGGTAATTTATTGGCTCAAGCTTTTGAGGCTATAAGTCAAAAATCAAGGTGTCAGCAAGGGATGTTTTCTTCCCCAAATCTGTAGAACTCTGGTACTGGCTGCTGGCAATCTTTGGGGTTCCTTGGCTTGTATCCCTGCCTTGTGTCCCATGGTAATTTCTTCTCCTTTCTCTTCTACTTCCATTGACTTCTGGCTTCCAGCTCCTCCCGGTAACTTTCCATAACTCCGGCTTCCAGTTTCTTTCTTTTTATAAGGACTCCAGTAATCCAAATTAAGACCCAACCTCATTCAGTTGGGCCCCACCCTAATTAAAAATAACATCTTTAAAAGATCCTATTTACAATGGGTTCACACCCACAGGAATGTGGATTAAGAGTAAGAGCATATCTTTTGTTGTGGTGCATAATTCAATCTACCACAGTGACCATACTTTACGCTATTTTACATTTCACTACAGCACCAAACGCACACACAAAGAGAACTAATATCCTAGAGCTTGGGAATCATAATGAGAGATAGCAATGTTTCTTTCCATAGCAGGTAATCAAAGAATATGAGTATGGGATATGTCACACTGCAGCTTTAAAGAGAGCCTTCCTTGATGACTACAAAATGACAGGCATCTTATTCTGTATTATATACACCTCTAAAATACCAAACACATAATCACTATTATAAATAATTGAAATAAGAGTTTGAACTACCTTAGCTAAAAGATGTCAATCTTAAGAAAAATAAATGATGGCAGCTGGAATTAATATAATAGCAGCAAAAAGTAATCTATTTCTTTTAATGTAAAAACAAAAATCATGACAATAGAACTAGCTTGAGTTAATAAAAAATGTATTATGAACTATTTTTTTTAATACATTTTAACTCAGTAAAACTAATCAGGGATACTCCTGCTAGATTATCTTCCTAACATATAAATCTGATCATTTCACTATCTTCCTCAAATTCCCCCCACTAACTCTCTAAATAGACCCTAGACCTCTCAAAATGGAGATTATATGTGAAAAACAGATAAATACTGATTTACACTTTTTTAAAAAAAAATTCCTTCTCCTCTTGTCCAGTGCTAGAAAATAAAACATAATGTTTATTCTTCTGCTCTACAAAATATTAGTGATTCTATCCTTGCCTGATGGAAGGAAATATGACCTCCTATTTCTGCTCTCATGGTATGTCTTTGGCAAGTTATTTAACCTCTCTAAGTTCAGTTTCTACTTTGCAAAATCACAGAATTGGACAAGATCCTTTCTAGCTCAGAAAAATTGTCAACTTTATTTGGCCAAAGTCTATTTGCTCATGCTGCACCCCCACCTAAAGTGGGTCCATTTAGTTAGATTGGCCAAGAAAATCAGCCAAAGTAGATAAAATACAAATTGTAAAGTTGCCAATTCTGAGTCACATAAACAAAAAGTAATCCAGTTATGCAGCACGTCTATAGTGATTTATTATATTTTCAAACAATATTTAGCCATTAATCAACACAAAACATAGTCACAAACCATTAAAAAACATGGAGACAAAAGGAATTGACATTGACAAAGTTCACCCAACAGGTCAAAAGCTAAGCAAATGCCATTACAAGTGAATGATCAGTATACGTGAGCCATAAGCATTTTGAGTATAGGTTGCAATAATATAAGGCTCAGGTAGGCAAAGGACACCATAACCTACAGCTAGATTGGGCCCTATCGCTTGAGTCCTCTTCTCTCTCTATTCCATTAACCTTGGCTCAACTGTAGCCGGAGTGATGACTGTTATTCTCCCACCCAACACCTAGGGACCACTGACTCTGACTTGCCCATATATCCCTCCTTATAACAATTAAATAATTCATTCAACCTTTCCTGAGCATTTGTTATGGGCGTAATTGACATCAACCAGGATATGAAGGTACCCCAAATGGAATGAAAACAGTAACAAATTAACTTAATTGCATGACCGACAGATGACATACCTAACTTGGAAGGGATGGAGAAGAAAAGAACCAGCCTAAGTAATTTTGGAAAGAATGTTTAGACTGTAAATCTAAAGACAATAAGGACTATACATATCATCCTCCAGCTAGTAAATTTATTTTTCAGAGGGTATGGGTTAGTTGTACTGAAACTACTTTATGTGTATTCTTTGACTGAACAAATAAGTAAACATAGCTATTGAGAGACAGGTTTCTTACCCTTGGAAAAAGGAGTTATAAAAAAAGAAAGGGGGAAAGCTATAATAAATACTGTTATTTGGATTAGAATCAAAGATTTAAGTATGAACTCATTGTTTTCAATAGAGAAATACAGATGTGAGTAAATGTGTGTACACTTACATTACTTCCTTGCTCTGTAAACTTACCAAAAATGAAGGATTAGTCACTGTGCAATGTTGTTGCCTCTAATCTGGTTGAAATTTCAACAAAGGGAGGGAGATGGTTCTGGGGAACCGCAGGCCAAGGTGCAAGGTCCTGTGGGAGCCACACACACACACAATGTAAAGTTTGGGGGTAGCTGAGCCACGAGGGGGAAACCGAGGGCTAGAGGAACAGGTAGAGATGGAAATGGAGCTAGACAGACACTGAAGGGTACGTGTAGCCCAAAAGTGTGTGTGTTGGGGAGGACTCAGAGTCATCCTGTAGGGCAATGAAGGCTATTGAAAGAATGCTGGTTTTAATCAACATAACATGGGGAGTCTTTGCAGTGTGTGTGTGTGCATGTGTCTTACTTTAAAAAAAAAACTTTTAATTTTGAGATAATTTCAAACTTACAGGACAGTTGCAAAAATAATACAAAACATATACAGAGATCTCGAACATGACCCTCTCCCCCCATCTCAGATACCCAGATTGTATTAGTCAGCCAAAGGGGTGCTGATGCAAAATACCAGAAATTGGTTGGTCATTATAAAGGGCATTTATTTGGGGGTAGAAGTCCACAGTTACCAGGCCATAAATCATAAGTTTCTTCTCTCACCTAAGTCCATTGCCACGTGTTGGAGCAAGACAACTGCCAATGTTTGCCAGGGTTCAGGCTTCTTGGGCTTCTCTCTTCCGGGCTTAGCTCCTTTGGTTCCTCCACAAGGTCAGCTGTAGACTATGAGGCTCTCTAGGCTTTGCTTCTCTCCACAAGGCCAGCTGTGAACTCTGAGGCGAATGGCTCATCTCTATCCCGGACCATCTCTCCTTCCTCACCAGAACTCCAACATCAAAATGCTTCAACTCTTTTCTTTGCTTATGTCTTTTATACTTGAGACCACACCCACCAAGGGGTGGGGCTCAATGCCCTACTGACGTGGCCCAGTTAATGCCCTAATCATAACTTCATCATGCCCAGATTAGCAGACCAGTTTACAAGCATAATCCAATATCTATTTTTGGAATTCATAATTACATCAAACTGCCAAATTGCTACACAGATCCACCAACTTTTAACATTTTGCCACATTTTGTGCTTTACTTTTTATTTTAAAGTACAAAGAGGTCCTGTATACCCTTCACCCAGCTGTCCCAATTGTTACCATTCTATATAACCATAATCCAGTTATCCAAACCAGGAAATTAATTTATATTAATACTATTAACTAACCTACTGATTTTATTCACATTTTGCAAATTACCGACCCCATGATTTTACAAATGCTATTCTATTCCTTTATCTTCACAGAAAATTCTGAATCAGTCTATCTCATCATTGCTTCTCTCTGCTATTGCTTCCCTGCTGCTACTGCTTTCTACTTCTCCCCTCTCTGTCTCATAGTCACGATCTCCAGGAGTCACCATCTGTAGTCACCACTTGCCGCTTAGGGCTGCCCAGCATCTAACTCCTGTTAACACTCCAGTCTCCTTTTGGGGGTATCTCCTACTGTGTGTGAATGCAGAGATAGAACCCCGTTCCCATAGGCTAGCCAGTGAGGCCAATGGCCCCTCTTGCTGCCTCAGTCCGGCTATGGGGACAAGCATGTCACCTGACCTAGAAAAGTCAGACAAATGTGGGGACAGCTTCAACCCACACCCACTGAAGTAGCAGCAGACACAGCAGGCTGAACATGCTGCTCTTTCGGCTTAACCCTTGATGTGTTCCCCACTGCAAAGCCCTCCAGAGCCCCTTGGTTTCTGCCTCTATTCTAAGCCAGGTCCTCCAGTGTTCCACAGGGGTGGGAGCCACAGACATCCATCCAGTGTGTTTCCTTTCATGGTTAAACTACCCGGAATCATGTTCTATTGCTTGCAAATGGGACGCCAAACAGGACTCATACAATATGCAGTTTGGCTCTCATATAGGCTGCTGTTTCCTTTACATCTGCTGCCCTTGGCTAGGACCTCCAGCCATAATCCAACCCTCTGAGGCCAGGGTGGCAGGACCACATAGCTGAAAATATGGTAGCTTCTGTAAAAGGATTCACCTGTGGCCTCTGTATTTAGGAGGCCGCTGGGGGCAATTACCTGGACTCTCATAGACTCTAAGTCAGTACCCTGGGAGAGATGGAGTCAGGTTTATATCCTGAGAGGTTTGAGCGAATGACTAGAGAAAGACTGAAGATACACAAATAGGGAAGACAAGGGTGAATGGAGCAAGGGCTCTGAGAAACGGAAGTGAGATGCAGGGATCATGCTTGGAATGGAAGAGGAGCCCCTCCTCCCAGCTCCTGAGTAAAGGGGTAAGGGTGAGATTGCAGAGCTAACCACATCTCTTGAGTGGAAAGAATTTGGAGGGAGTTACTGTAAATAGATTATATTTTCTCAGGTAAGAGACAACGTAATCTGCTGACAGTTAGTGAAGGGAGTTAAGGGGATGATTTGAAGAGACGGGTGAAGGCTTAGAAAAGCCACAGTGAAAAATGGGACAGAGAGCAAAAGGACTTTTATTAAACTGCACTGAGGGCAACTGTATCTATTTGCATTCTTTAATAGCAATTAGCCATTCCAAAGATACTTTTGAAGAAGAACTCAAAGGATGACACAAGCTTTCCCTGAAAAGTTTTTCATTGCAAAATCAGGGACTTGCAAAATCTACAAAATTTCATAGAACAGAAAAATCTTTAACTTAGAACTTGGAACTTTTTAGAGTGTGATGTTCTGTTGATCCAGAATATAAAAATTATTGGATTAAAAAATAAATTTATTCCTAAGGAATCTAGATTTTGTCTGATTCAGTTCTTCTTGATATTAAGAAGTCAGTCCACTTCATATACAAAAACATGAAAGAAAAATTAGATGAAAGACTTTCAGGGCCTTATAGAAATATTAAATAGTGATATTCATATTGACAAATTTGTTGAAGTGGCCTTTATTATTATTAGTGAAAATCCAAAACACCAAAATGGTCCTTGATGAAATTTAAATAAACAATGAAAAAAGCTCATCTCTAAAGTCCTGAAGAATTACACTGCTTGGTCATAGTCACGTTCGGTGATTCAACATGCTGAATTAAATTCTACCATGTCCTGCCTGCTGGTCCTAGTAAGTAACTGAACTGATATGTAAATTGTAGACTTTGTTTTATATTGCCAGATAGATTCACAATGTGAGGATGAGCTTTTGACATGTTATAAGAAAATGAACAACTGTTCTGCATCAGCTGGCAATCTTAAAAGAAGACAGCATCTGGATAAAATTCAACATGTAATTTTAGCTTTTGTTGCATTTTGAATAAAAATAGTTGGCTGAACAACTACCTATTTAAATTACTGAAAGCTGGTGATTACAAATAAGCCTACTAGCTGATAATTAGAATGGCAGTGGAGCTCGTTCAGGGTATAAAGAGGTTGGAAAGTATTCCAGGAGTAGTATTCCCTTAAATTGAGTGGTGCAGACAAAAGCAGTTTGTTCTTCAAAGAATGAGTGTTCTTAAACTACTTCATTTATTGACAGAGGCTGCACAGGCATGGGTTAATTTACTTTACACTTCTGATATTTGGGTTTTTTAAACTACAGCAAGATGGGGCAAACATTGTAGCAAAATAGAGATTTAAATTCCTCATTATTCCCTTGCTCTTTTTAAACACACACAAAAAAGCGTCACATTCTTAAAGAATGACTAGCATACACAAAGGTTTTTATCTGAGTCGTGGTAAAGAAACAAAAAGATAAATTCTTTCTTTGCAACCTAACATGATTTAAAACAGCCAGTAGAGGGCAGTCAAAAAGCCAGGAATGCGGTAAACTGTTAGAGCAGAAGCTTAAAATGAAAGCTGTTTTGCAGGATTTTAAAAGCATTGTTTAGCAATTTTTTTTTAAAAAAAAAGAGAGAAGAATGTATCTTCTTGATTGCAGCAATGTAACATTAATGGGAAACAGTGGTAAAAAGATTGCATAAACCTGGGAGGATTTTTACCAGCACACATATCTGAGATAGCACGCTATCTGCCTTCCAGATGACAGTTGTAGGACAGTGATTCAGCAACATACAAGGTAATGAGGTCAGTCCCCCAATACACTCTGTGATTTAACTCCGCCTGCGAAATAGCAAAGGTACAAGGAGCTGGGCAACCATGACACACCAAAACACAAATCACTAGCATACAGCCTATGGAACATTCAAAGGTTTGCTGTCTCTGTGTGTGCATCTGTGTTTAATATAAGCAACGTGTTTTTAGATGCTGAAGTCAGACTTATTACTCTCTTTTTAATTCCCACAGCTCTATCTAACCCACGCTATTTGTGGGAGGTGAGGAAAAAAATGACTCACATGATTGTTAAAATGCTTGTGAAAATGCAGATAAAATAGTGACAGACATTGGGCTCTTATTCTTTAAAATTCTTCCAAAAAGGGAATCGGAATGGAGTGGGAAGGGCATGAACAGTAAATTCTAAGCATTATGTAGAATCTTAGACCTTAAAGCTAAAAAGTACCATAAGGTCCTTGGCTTATAATAATTTCCATTATTTCTTATCTATTCGTTTTTTCTTTGCCATTTTAGAGTAGAAAAATCTGTACTGTGATATGACATACAAAAATAATTTTTCAAATCAGCTATTGCTGACTTGATCATGGAAATGTGGCTATAGATAGAGCTTGCAGATATTAAAAGTTAACTAAAGGATCTTTAAGGACCCTTGGCATAAGTTAATGAATAAGGGCAGAAGTCAGGACCAACACAGTTTGATTTCCTGAGCAGTATTATGACTTCTGTGGACTTCTTGGAGGAAAAACCTCTTGGGCACTTTGAGCTTAGAAGATAATGTGAAATAATCTCTTCCTTGTTCCTTTGTAGTAAAATGACTAGCCCTAACTTGTTGACAGTAAAAGGAGTAAATGTGATACCTAGATGCAAGGCAATTCTCCAGTCATCTGTCTGAAGCTTTGCTATAATGAATTTATTGGAAACATTTACTTTTATTTTGGTCAGTAAATACATATTTTTCATATGAATGAATTTGGTCTAATATAAGCCATCCTGCAACAGGTCTTCTGACCTCATTTTCTTCTAACCTCAACTCCAGCAATCTCTGTGACCTTGGATTTGCCTTTCTTTTTCCTTCCATAAGAAATATTTGCAAGGGAGCAGCAGAATCAGGCATGTCTAAAATATGTGGCCACTTGGATTCACTAGGATCATTCTACCTACTATAATAGGCAGGGGGACACAAATTAGGAATTCCTTAGATTCCTGAAGAGGCCTTCACAAGCTACAGTGGTTCTGAGCATCAAGAGTTTTTGGTATATCTGGTTCTACTGAAGGCAGAGAACAACCTATACTGCATAACTTCCAGGACAGGTTGTACAATAAATATCTCATGTAAAAATAAAACTTCAAATCTTAAGGTGGCTGCAAGTTTGAGAAGCTTTGAAGTCCAGTTAAAGTGTGCACTAGAAGAGCTGCTAGAGATCCTCTCTGAAGCCTCCCTGGTCTTGCCAGAGGAGAGTTGTGTACCCCCACAGTTGTTCGTTGCAATTTTTACATGGCCCTTTCCATCCTCCCTTATAGTTGCCATACGCTCTTGAAAAAATCATGCTGTGTCTCACACATCCCTCAATTGTCTAGGACTGTCTTTCTCATTTGCAATTCAATAAATGTCTACTAAATGAACAAGATTGCAATGTAGTTGGAAGTAAACAAGAGATGGGACTCACCCAACACATTTCCCTGGGGACTTTGCTTCTAATGTAATTCATCTCTCTACCCAGATGTAAGATCCAGAGCTTCTATATATGGCCCTCCACTTTATTCACTGGTACCTATGTTACCCAGGCCACCCCTACCTGATAATAAGCTGCCCAGCCTCTTTGCTATAAGAATTATCTTTGGGGCTTCCTGAACACTGCTGGACAACATTAATTGATACTCTTCAATAAGATGTATTTACTGGGTCATGCCTACCACAGCAACTTTCACAGTGGAAGTGTTCTGTACAGCATGAAGGAAGGAATGACATTATGTAAAGATATTAAGCTCTCCTTTCTTGACTATAGGCAGAATTTTCAAAAGCCAAGTCTGCCAGGCTGCTAGTACAGGTCACTCATTGCTCTAATCTGAGCCCTTCTGTGTCTCTTCTATCTTCATACTCAACAATGCCATTTGAGAACTTGGTAAAGTTGGCTATTTTAGGAAGAATTTGGGTTTTTTGAACTCTTCTCTGGTTTATAAATTTCCACTGATCCCTCCAGGCTCTGTTATTCTTCCTAATCCACCTCCAGGTTATGGCGTTTGTGGAATCACTTGCACTTTAATTATTTTTCATGTGTACTCTACCAGGAGCCCATGGGCTCCTGTACTAGGTCATAGCCTACAGTGATTGATGCTGATGGAGGGATGAGCTAGTATAACTTAAAGAAAAGAAAATAATTAAGCTCAATGCCAAAATGAAGGAAAAAATAAAACCGTGCTTATTTTTTCACAGTTGGAAGGAAAACCTTGTATTTAATAGAATCAGTTGCTTTACAAAACATCAGTACTAAAATGGTCATGAAAGTGTGTCCTCTGTATGATTTTTACTTTCTCTCTCCAACCTTACTTCCTTTCTCTGCCCCCTCCAACTCTCTCTCTCCCTCTTTCATTATTACCACCTGTAAGCAGATAAAACAAAGGGTTTGGTTCCTAGTACCTCCTCAAAAAGAAACAACAAGCAAAACAAATGAAAAAACCAACTCAGGGAGGACAATGTGGCTCAGTGTTGAGTGCTGGCTTCCCACATACGAGGTCCTGGGTACAATCCCCAACTCCTGGCAT